>OU342742.1:273256006-273511150 GCA_910589775.1 Avena eriantha
ACAGGAAACTGGCACTGTGGCATCTTGTTAATAGGTTATTCTAAGAAAGTCTATGAAAAGTACTCCAAAGTTGGAACAAAACATAAGAAAGTAGATAAAACAAAGCATGGAACATCAAAAATTATAGATACATTTGCAATGTATCACAGACATGGAATGCCTCTGGTGGATCCATATGTGGGTTGTGAAAATAACACACATGCAATGACACTACGGGATCCATATGTGGTCAATGAAAAGAACACACGTGCAATGACACTGTTGGATCCATTTGTGGTTTGTGTAAAGAACACACATGCAATGACTCTAGTGGTGGTTCATGAAAAGAACATATGTGGTTTGTGAAAACAACACACATGCAATGACTCTAGTTGTGGTTTATGAAAAGAACACACATTCAATGACTCTAGCTGTGGTTAATGAAAAGAACACACATGCAATGTCACTAGTGGCTCCATATGTGGTTTGTGAAAATAATACACATTCAGTGACACTGGTGGATCCATATGTGGTTTGTGAAAAGAACACACATGCAATGACTCTAGTGGATCCGTATGTGGTTTATGAAAAGAACACACATGCAATGACTCTGGTGGATTCATATGTGGTTTAGGAAAAGAACACAAATGCAATGACTCTGGTGTATCCATATGTGCTTTATGAAAAGAACACACATGCAATGACACTAGGGGATCCATATGTGGTTAAAGAAAAGAACACACATGCAATGACACTAGGGGATCAATATGTGGTTAAAGAAAAGAACACACATGGAATGATACTGGTGGATCCATATGTGGCTTGTGAAAAGAACATACATTCAATGACACTGGTGGATCCATGTTATTTATGAAAAGAACAGACATGGAATCTCTTTGGTGGATCCATATATGGTTTGTGAAAAGAATACACATGCAATGACACTAGGGGATCCATATGTGGTTAATGAAAAGAACACACATGCAAGGACACTGGTGGATCCATTTGTGGTTTGTGAAAAGAACACACATGCAATGACTCTAGTTGTGGTTCATGAAAAGAACACACATGCAATGACACTAGTGGATCCATATGTGGTTTGTGAAATGAACACACATTCAATTACACTGGTGGATCCATGTGGTTTGTGAAAAGAACACACATGCAATGACTCTAGTTATGGTTCATGAAAAGAACACACATGCAATGACACAAGTGGATCCATGTGGTTAATGAAAGAACACACATGCAATGACTCAGGTGAATCCATATGTGGTTTATGAAAAGAACAGGCATGCAATGACTCTAGTGGATCCATATGTGGTTTGTGAAAAGGACACACATGCAATGAGTCTAGTAGTGGTTTAGGATAAGAACACACATGCAATGACTAGTGGATCCATGTGTGGTTTGTGGAAAGAACACACATGCAATGACTCTAGTGGATCCATGTGGTTTATGAAAAGAAAAGACATGTAATGATTCTAGCTGTGGTTAATGAAAAGAGCACACATGCAATGACACTTGTGGATCCATATGTGGTTTGTGAAAAGAATACACATTTAATGACACTGGTGGATCCATATGGTTTCTGAAAAGAATAGACATGCAATAACTCTGGTGGATCCATATGTGGTTTTTCAAAACAACACACATTTAACGACTCTAGTTGCGGTTTATGAAAAGAACACACATTCAATGACTCTAGCTGTGGTTAATGAAAAGAACACACATGCAATGTCACTAGTGGCTCCATATGTGGTTTGTGAAAATAATACACATTCAGTGACACTGGTGGATCCATATGTGGTTTGTGAAAAGAACACACATGCAATGACTCTCGTGGATCCATATGTGGTTTATGAAAAGAACACACATGCAATGACTCTGGTGGATCCATATGTGGTTTAGGAAAAGAACACAAATGCAATGACTCTGGTGGATCCATATGTGGTTTATGAAAAGAACACACATGCAATGACACTAGGGGATCCTTATGTGGTTAAAGAAAAGAACACACATGCAATGACACTGGGGATCAATATGTGGTTAAAGAAAAGAACACACATGGAATGATACTGGTGGATCCATATGTGGCTTGTGAAAAGAACATACATTCAATGACACTGGTGGATCCATGTGATTTATGAAAAGAACAGACATGGAATCTCTTTGGTGGATCCATATATGGTTTGTGAAAAGAATACACATGCAATGACACTAGGGGATCCATATGTGGTTAATGAAAAGAACACACATGCAAGGACACTGGTGGATCCATTTGTGGTTTGTGAAAAGAACACACATGCAATGACTCTAGTTGTGGTTCATGAAAAGAACACACATGCAATGACACTAGTGGATCCATATGTGGTTTGTGAAACGAACACACATTCAATTACACTGGTGGATCCATGTGGTTTGTGAAAAGAACACACATGCAATGACTCTAGTTGTGGTTCATGAAAAGAACACACATGCAATGACACAAGTGGATCCATGTGGTTAATGAAAGAACACACATGCAATGACTCAGGTGAATCCATATGTGGTTTATGAAAAGAACAGGCATGCAATGACTCTAGTGGATCCATATGTGGTTTGTGAAAAGGACACACATGCAATGAGTCTAGTAGTGGTTTAGGATAAGAACACACATGCAATACTAGTGGATCCATGTGTGGTTTGTGGAAAGAACACACATGCAATGACTCTAGTGGATCCATGTGGTTTATGAAAAGAAAAGACATGTAATGATTCTAGCTGTGGTTAATGAAAAGAGCACACATGCAATGACACTTGTGGATCCATATGTGGTTTGTGAAAAGAACACACATTTAATGACACTGGTGGATCCATATGGTTTCTGAAAAGAATAGACATGCAATAACTCTGGTGGATCCATATGTGGTTTGTCAAAACAACACACATTTAACGACTCTAGTTGTGGTTTATGAAAAGAACACACATTCAATGACTCTAGCTGTGGTTAATGAAAAGAACACACATCCAATGTCACTAGTGGCTCCATATGTGGTTTGTGAAAATAATACACATTCAGTGACACTGGTGGATCCATATGTGGTTTGTGAAAAGAACACACATGCAATGACTCTAGTGGATCCTTATGTGGTTTATGAAAAGAACACACATGCAATGACTCTGGTGGATCCATATGTGGTTTAGGAAAAGAACACAAATGCAATGACTCTGGTGGATCCATATGTGGTTTATGAAAAGAACACACATGCAATGACACTAGGGGATCCTTATGTGGTTAAAGAAAAGAACACACATGCAATGACACTAGGGGATCAATATGTGGTTAAAGAAAAGAACACACATGGAATGATACTGGTGGATCCATATGTGGCTTGTGAAAAGAACACACATTCAATGACACTGGTGGATCCATGTGATTTATGAATAGAACAGACATGGAATCTCTCTGGTGGATCCATATGTGGTTTGTGAAAAGAATACACATGCAATGACACTAGGGGATCCATATGTGGTTAATGAAAAGCACACACATGCAATGACACTGGTGGATCCATTTGTGGTTTGTGAAAAGAACACAAATGCAATGACTCTAGTTGTGGTTCATGAAAAGAACACACATGCAATGACACTGGTGGATCCATATGTGGTTTGTGAAACGAACACACATTCAATTACACTGGTGGATCCATGTGGTTTGTGAAAAGAACACACATGCAATGACTCTAGTTGTGGTTCATGAAAAGAACACACATGCAATGACACAAGTGGATCCATGTGGTTAATGAAAGAACACACATGCAATGACTCAGGTGGATCCGTATGTGGTTTATGAAAAGAACAGGCATGCAATGACTCTAGTGGATCCATATGTGGTTTGTGAAAAGGACACACATGCAATGAGTGTAGTAGTGGTTTAGGATAAGAACACACATGCAATGACACTGGTGGATCCATGTGGTTTGTGAAAAGAACACACATGAAATAGCTCTGGTGGATCCATGTGGTTTATGAAAAGAACATACATGCAATGACTCTAGTTGTTGTTTATGAAAAGAACACACATGCAATGACTCTAGTGCTGGTTTAGGATAATAACGCACATGCAATGACTCTATTGGATCCATGTGGTTTATGAAAAGAATAGATATGCAATGACTCTAGCTGTGGTTAGTGAAAAGAACACATATACAATGACTCTTGTGCTGGTTTAGGATAAGAACACACATGCAATGACTCTAGTGGATCCATATGTGGTTTGTGAAAAGAACACACATGCAATGACTCTAGTGGATCCATATGTGGTTTGTGAAAATAAAACACATGCAATGACTCTAGTGGATCCATGTGGTTTATGAAAAGAACAGACATGCAATGATTCTAGCTGTGGTTAATGAAAAGAGCACACATGCAATGACACTTGTGGATCCATATGTGGTTTATGAAAAGAACACACATTTAATGACACTAGTGGATCCATGTGGCTTCTGAAAAGAACACACATGCAATGACTCTGGTGGATCCATATGTGGTTTGTCAAAAGAACACACATTTAACGACTCTAGTTGTGGTTTATGAAAAGAACACACATTCAATGACTCTAGCTGTGGTTAATGAAAACAACACACATGCAATGTCACTAGTGGCTCCATATGTGGTTTGTGAAAATAATACACATTCAGTGACACTGGTGGATCCATATGTGGTTTGTGAAAAGAACACACATGCAATGACTCTAGTGGATCCATATGTGGTTTATGAAAAGAACACACATGCAATGACTCTGGTGGATCCATATGTGGTTTAGGAAAAGAACACAAATGCAATGACTCTGGTGGATCCATATGTGGTTTAGGAAAAGAACACACATGCAATGACTCTGGTGGATCCATATGTGGTTTATGAAAAGAACACACTGATACGACCATTTTGCATCACTATTGTATGTCATAATTCATTGTTATTCATTGATATATTTCGTATTGAGAGGTGATACTTATGTTATTTCATATGTTTTTGCACGGTTGATGACTTTTGGAGCATGGACCACTGCAGTCAGAATTCTGATGGAAAAGGTGCTGTTTGGGGGAAAAATTCACGAAGATCAGAAAATCCGTGAAAATACATGGAAAATCCTATTTTTCTAGAAGACGAAGGAAGCCAGAAGGGGGGCTGGAGATGGGCCACAGGGGGCCCACACCACCCCCTAGCACGGGCCAGCCTAGGCCGTGCCACCAGGTGGTGTGGCCGCCCTGGTCCACCCCTGGCACTCCCCTCTAGCGTATATATTCCTCCCGAAACCCTAAGACTCGGAGGGCGACCACAGAAAGATTCCGCCGCCTCTGCGGGGCGGAAAACACCGAGAGAGAAAGATCGTCGCCATCAACACCATCATCAAGCTGGACTTCGTCGGGATCATCATCATCATAACCACCACCATCTTCACCATCAGCACCCTCATCACCATCTCCATATTTCTGTAACAATTGTGTTGAATCTTGCATAGTTCATATGGGAAACTTTCCCGGTTTTGATTACTCTTTGTAGTTGATGCTATTGAGTGAACCGTTGAATTATTATTTATGTTCAGATTGTTATACATCATTATTCCATCCCTGATCATGATCCATATGATGTCTTGTGAGTAGTTCGTTTTGTTCTTGAGGACATGGGAGAAGTCATGTGGTTAGTAGTGGAGTTGTGTTGAGAAAGATTCAATAGTTTGATATTTAAGTTGTGGTGTACTTCTTCTAGTCGTGTCATGTGAATGTCGACTACATGACACTTCACCTATATGGGCCTAGGGGAATGCATTGTATATTTGTCTACTAATCGTAGGCGTTGCCGGAGTGATAGAAACCTGAACCCCCGTTAGGAAACCATTGCACAAGGGACGTAAAGGTCGTAGAGTTTAAAGCTGTGGTTAGGTTTCTACCTTAATTACTTTCTTGTACCTATGGATGTTTGCAAGGGGTATAATCACAAGTATGCATTAGTCCTAGGAAGGTCGGTACATTAGCACAGGTTCACCCACACAACACTTAGCAAGCTAAAGAAGATTAATCAACTATATGAAGCGAAAGCACTTGACAGTCTTCCCATGTCTCCTCGCGAACGCTTGGTCATCTTAAGTAATACAACCGGCTTGTCCTTTGCTGCATAAAGGATTTCCACTTGCTGCATTTATTCCTACTGTATTTTATTTACTCGTACTTTGTTTACTTGCTTTATCAAAAACCCCTAAAATTCCGTTTGGAAGTATTTGCAGAGAATTCCTGATCCATACCACTAGCCAACACCTTCTACTCCTTGTTGTGTTCGACACTCTTACTTATTTCCAAAATACTACAATACACCCCTATACTTGTGGGTCATCAAGACTATTTTCTGGCGCCATTGCCGGGGAGTGAAGCGCTATTGGAGAGTGGAACTGGTAAAGGAAACTTCTACTGTGAGTATTGTTTACTTCTGTTAGTTGCCTTATTTTCGTTATGGATAATTCGCTGAGTTTCTTATTTGGTAATGCTACTACTACTTCTAAGGTAGTAGATAAACCACCACCTGCTGAAATTGATTCTTTCAAAATACCTACAAGAACTATTGATTGTGTTATGGATAACTACTATGTTGGGGATGGAATTGTCCATCCTGGTGATCATTTACTCTTTATACACGAATTATGCGGGTTGTTCAAGTGTGCATGTATTACTACAGATCAAGTTAAGAGGAAGTTATTCTCATTATCGCTAAAAGGAAGAGCTAAGGAATGGTATAAGTTGCTGAAGAATGGTCAAGCTCTGGAATGGGAGGAAATAGTTCCTCTCTTTTATTCAAAGTTTTATCCTCCTAGTGAGATTCATAAAGATCGGAATCAAATATACAACTTTTTGCCTCTTGATGGAGAGAGTACAACTCAAGCTTGGGGGAGATTGAAGTTACTAATTCTCAAATGTCCCATTCATGAGCTCCCCAATAATATTATTATCAACAACTTTTATGCAAGGCTCCCTCTACATGACAAGGATTTATTGGATGCTTCTTGTGCTGGATCATTCACTCGCATGGAAGAAGAAGCTAAATGGGATCTTCTGGACCGTATTCAAGATAATGCTGAAGCATGGGAGAATGACAAAGGTAGAAAGTCAGGTATAAACTATGATTATGAATGCATTGAATCTTTTATGGGAACTGATGACTTTCAAAATATTAAAAATGCTTATGGTCTAGACTCTCAAGCTATTGCTTCTTATTTTAAGGCTTTTGCTTCCTATATTGAAGTGCCTAAAAAGAAGTGGAATAAGTATCATGAACCTTACAAAGATGTTGCTAAGAGTGTTCCTGCAAGAAATACTGAAGTTTAGACTGCTAATCATGTCTTACCTAAACCTTACATTGAGAAAATGCCTTTCCCAGTTAAGATAAAGGAACATTCTATGATGGCGAGTATGGTTAATGAAAGTATAATCAAATCTATTGAACCCGATAAATGAATGGTTGATGAACCTATAATAGCAAATGTGAAAGACTTTGTTACTAGATATGAAGAAGAGGGACACACTATCCTTTGTAAGGATATCTCTAATATTGTTTCACAAAGTAGTGTTATGAGAGCTAGTATTCCTATGTTTTATGTTAGAATAAGCGATCATTGCTATGATGGACCTTGTGATAGTTATGTTGTTAAGTTTATGCATGATACTGGAAGTTATTAAGAGAGAGGGAAAAGTGTTCTTATGTATCTTAATAATATCAAGTTTCCTCGTTTTATACTGAAAGTTTTTATGTTGCACTTCTTTTGCCTTCTTATGCAAGTAGCCTCTGGTTTCAACAACTTGTTTGTTTACAAAATTCCCTTGCATTGGAAGTGGGTTAGACTTAAATGTGTGTATTTTTGCTTCCTAATGCTCTCTTTCACTTCAATTCATATTCCTGAGTGAGCATCTTCAAAATTATCATGCTCGTCTTAATGGCTATAAAGAAAGAGCTTTTTGAAGGACAACCCAATTTGTTTTTACTTTCAGTTTGTTTTTGTTTCTTTGAGTCTTGGAAGTTATTAATTTTCTAATAACCGCTCCTTATCCGTTTTGTTTGGTTTTTGTGTCAAGATCAACCTCTAATGAGAGAGAAGTAACATTTGGGGAAGTTGCTGTCCCGAAACAGATTTTTGTGCTTCACCATAAACATTCGTGAGAGCTCTCTGTATGTCCCATTGAGCTGTAATTTTTTGTGCTTCTGCCCCAGGTTGTTATTTAACTTTCGTTAGTTTTGCACTTTTTGATTTGAGAAACAGAAGATTTCCGAAAAAATTGATCTTTACCTGCTGATCTGTTTTGACAGATTTTACCCCTCTTGCATTTGCTTCTCTATTCGATTTCCTTTTTGGTTTCTTTTTGGGTTTTCGAAAGGAGTTGCTATAGTAGCTTATGTTTTGATGGTTTTCAGTTGAAGTTGGACTCAAAAGGTTTTATCACTTCATATATACTAATGTTGCTAATGAGAAATGTGTGGAGTTTTGTGTGAAAGAAATTTCCAGGTAGTGGAGATAATGGTGTAATAAGGAAGAGAAAGGTTTTATGACTCGAGTAATAAGTGTATGAAGATGAAGATATTGATGTTATTCAAGTGGTGACTCCGGAAAAATCTACTAGATACCAAATTCAGAGACCTGCAGAGTTCGTTTTCAAATAGGTAATAGTTCTGGTAAGAAGAGTTCCGCGAAAATACAATCCAACTATATTTTTGGCGCGGGCCCTCCCCTATGAAGCGAAAAAGGGACGGAAAAGGGACGGAAACGGAGCCAGGGTGGCTCACATCACCTTGTGGCGCGGGCCCTCCCCTATCCGCGCCACCAGGTGGTGAGTCCACCCCGGACTCCGCTTCCGACTCGTTTTCTCCCACTACCTTCCTTTTGTCGTGAAACTCCGTAATATATAATCCCCTCGATCTCCCAAGGTTCGTATATCATGTTTTCATCGCGTTTTCGTTTCGATCTGTTTCTGCCAGGAACTATCTTTGAAGCTTAGAAGCACAATGGTGTCAGCCAAGGATAAAGGGAAGGAGCCTATGGAGGAAGACCTCCAAGACCCCGGGAAGGAGAAGGAGATCAAGAGTGAATGTGAAGAGGAGAAAGGCCAACATCCGCACATCGGCACTACCATTGCAAGCATTGGAGTGGTGACAAAACCTGCCAGTGTTAGAAGGACTGCACGGATGCAGACTGGGGGGAAGGCTCCTCGTCACTGTTTGGCTCCACGGTCACTTCCTCCGCGCATCAAGAACCCTTTCCATACCCTTATCCATGAGCATCAATACCAGAATATGCCCAAGGAGAAATTACCCTCCAATTGGGATTTACCTCGTTCTAGCCATGCAGGAAAAGAGACTTCAAGGAGGAAGAGTGGGGAAAGAATAGCAAGAGCTGGAATTCTCAACCCGACATGATCATGAGCCGCATTGAGCAAAACTCACAGCTGATTCGTAATCTCACCTTTGAGATTGAGGACTTGGGGAAACTTATCAGAGAGCTCATCGAGAGGATACCACCACCACCAAAGGAGTAATGCGTCATCAGGTTTGGCATCCCCTTGGTTTGTTCCAAGCATGGGGGAGTGCCGCGGTATGACATCACTATCTTCTATCTTTTTACCTTATTAGTAGAGTCATATCATGAATAGAGAAGTTATTGTGTAGGATGGTTTGCATTATGTAAGTGTCCCCTCTCTCGTTAGATCTGTATCCCTAATTTTTGATGTTCCATGCTTGGTTTTATCTACTTTCTTATGTTTTGTTCCAACTTTGGAGTTCTTTTCATATGATTTCTTGGACTAACCTATTAACAAGATGCCACAATGCCAGTTGCCTGTTTTCTCCTGTTTTTGGTTCCAGGTAAGTCAGAAAATCAATATTCTCGGAATTGGACCGGACAAAAGCCAAAGTCGATATTTACCGGAAGACTCACGGAGCCAGAAGATGAGACGAAGAGGGGCCATAGGGCGGCCACACCATGTGGTGGCGCGGGCTAGCCCTGGCCGCGCCACCAGGTGGTGTGGACCCCTCGCCACCCACCGACCTTGCCTCTTCGCCTATAAGAAGCATCCCGATGCATAAACCCTAGATCATCAAGCCTCCAGCCATGGAAAGTTCCGCGGCGCCGCTGCCACCGAAGGGGAGATTCGGGGGACAGAAAGTCTCTGTTCTGGCACCCTGCCGGGACGGGGAAGTACCCCCAGAGCCATCTCCATCGATCTCCACCACCATCTCCATCGCCGTTGCTGATTTCCATGATGAGGAGGGAGTAGTTCTCTCTTGAGGCTAAGGGTGCTACCGGTAGCTATGTGTTCATCTCTCTCTCTATGCATGATCTTATTGAGATCATGAGCTTGTAATCTATAGATCTACCTTGCTACTCAAGTGCTTTATTAGATCTCTTCTCTCCCCATGTGTGTGAAAGTGACAGCGTGCACACCATGGTGGCACTTAGGCTAGAGACTATAAATACTTGTTATGAGTTATATTTGGAGTTGGATGTCTTTAAGAAATTGTGGTGTTTTTTGAAACCATCTAGTACTCAAGGTGACAGTGTGGGGTTTTCTAGATGGAAAAGATGAACTTTGAGGTGTGCTGTTATAGCCCTACCGTTGATTAGAGTGTCCAACCGGAGAGTAGTTAAGAGTATTATCATAAAGAGAAGATATTTATATGAGAGTGTTCACTAGTGAAAGTATGATCCCTAGGCCTTTTTTCTAAACATTGAAACACCATTTGCAACTAGATCTATTACATGTTTGCTTGCTTCCATCTTTATTTCAGTTTGCCTTTAGTCTTTTCCCACGTCAACCACACGCCAGCGAGCTATTTTCTATCACCGCTACCACTTATAATTATCCATACCACTTGTATTTCACTATCTCTTCGCCAAACTAGTGCACCTATACACCTAACAAGTGTATTGGGTGTGTTGGGGACACAAGAGACTTCTTGTATCTTGATTGCAGGGTTGCTTGAGAGGGGATACCTTTGACCACTTCCTCCCTGAGTTCGATAAACCTTGGGTGATCCACTTAAGGGAAAACTAGCTGCTGTTCTACAAACCTCTGCACTTGGAGGCCCAACAACTGTCTACAAGAATAGAAGTGCGTATACATCAACGACTCACATAAAAATCAATGTCCATGTTGTCACGATGCGTTTCCTCGCCGTCTCCCCTTGAACCCATGGCGAGAGGGGAGGGGGTGGCTGCCAGAGAGGGGATTGGGATGGAGGCCTCGTCGTCTTGCGGCTACGGTAGGATTGGAGTGAAGTGGGGAAAGTGGCTTTGAGGGGAAGGAAGAGAAGTACGGGGAGGAAGAGTAGTAATGGGGACGTGACACTGGGATATGGTCCACTGAACTCGTGAGTCGTGACACTCACAGCAGGGGAGCGCCCGGTGTTGCCAGTTTGTCCAGAGAAAGCGTGGCCAATCATGCCGTAGAACAGCCTACTCGCGGATCGCTCTCATGAAGACCATCCCAATCGTCCAAGCACCCCGATCGAACGGTATGTAAGAATCGTCAAGCAGAACAACTGTGTTAGGGCGTGCCTTCTAGAAGACTCGGTCTAATGGCCACCCATTGGGGGGCTAATGTTAGGGCTCTCCTAAGGTTAATTAGGATCGATATGTGGTTTGTGAAAAGAGCGGACATGCAATGACACTGGTGGATCCATATGCGGTTTGTGAGAAGAACACACATGCAATCACATTGGGTGGATTCAGATGTGGTTTATGAGAGGAACACACATGCAATGAAACTTGTGATATGTGGTTTGTGAAAAGAACAAACATTCAACGACTCTAACTGTGGTTTGTGAAATGAACAGACATGCAATCACACTGGGTGGATCCATGTGTGGTTCATGAGAAGAACACACGTGCAATGACACTGGTGATTTGTGGTTTGTGAAAAGAACAGACATGCAATGACTCTAACTGTGGTTAAGGAAAAGAGCAGACATGCAATGACACTGGTGGATCCATGTGTGGTTTGTGAGAAGAACACACATCCAATGACACCGGTGGATCCTTATGTGGTTTGTGAGAAGAACATACATGCAATGACTCTAGCTGTGGTTCATGAGAAGAACACACATGCAATGACACTGGTGGATCCATGTGTGGTTTGTGAGAAGAACACAATCCAATGACACTGGGTGTGGTTCATGAGAAGAACACACATGCAATGACACTGGTGGATCCATCTGTACACTGTGAGAGGAACACACATGCAATGACACTGGGTGTGGTTCATGAGAAGAACACACATGCAATGACAGTGGTGAATCCATGTGTGGTTTATGAGAAGAACAGACATGCAATGACACTGGTTGTGGTTCATGAAAATAACACACATGCAATGACACTGGTGGATCCATATGTGGTTTGTGAGAAGAATAGACATGCAATGACACTTGGTGGATCCACGTGTGGTTCATGAGAAGAACACACATGCAATGACACTGGTGGATCCATGTGTGATTTGTGAGAAGAACACACATCCAATGACACTGGGTGTGGCTCATGAACACTACAAAATATTTCTAGTGCTCGATTATATTATATTTGTCAAGGAATACATCAACAAGTTAAATTGGTCGAAATTTTGTATTGAAGTAACTAAATTATATCACATCGGTGGTGGACGTTGGCATCAGCCGAAGACCTTGGAGCGGCACGCAGTCTTCAGCAAATTCCTTGTAGGTTCAACAACGGGTTGCCGCTGCCCAGCTCCGAATTCGCTTACAGGTCCAGCATGACAGAACTTGAGCTACCACAGAGACCTCGGCAGTCGTGGCAGAATTCGTGCGGGTGCAACCACGGCGACCATGAGCTTGTATTCTAGACGAGGAAAACAGAATTGAGCATGGTCGACACGGTGACAGATCTCACCGGGAACCAATTCTCGTCCCCGCACTGTGCCATGGGTGCGTGCATGGTGAGGGCGAGCTTCGACTCGGGATGGGGAGGAGAGCGAGGCCGAGCAGGTTCGTCACGTCCTAGCTCTACGCCATGGCCACGACCACAGATTGCCGCTCCGGGGAAGAATAAGACGTGTAATGGATGCAGGCACCAATGCTGCAAGCCTATAGGGAGGAAAGCTGGGCCGAGCAGGTTCATCCACGTCCCCGCTCCGCGCCATGGCTGGGACGCCCCACAGATTGCCGCTCCGGGGAAGAAGAAGACGCGTAATGGATGCAGGCGCCAACGCTGCAAGCCTAATTGACACCTAAGCGATGGGAGTGAGATAACAGCGAGAACTGACAGGGGGCCCAACTTGACGGCCGTTAGTCTGATTTTTTGTATTGAAACGTAAAGTTGAATTCATGCCAAAAAATACCTTGTGAGTATTTGGCACACCAACTGTAGTCATCCCGGCTGATTTCAGGGAACTTGGGTACCGCGTTGCCTAGGCGCCCCAACTTTCGGGCCGCAAAATGATATTCTCCCTTTCGGGGCCCTCCGTTGCAAATGGAATACCAACTAATGCAAGAGAGACAAACACCCCCTAAATCCACTTTATATGGTACAAGCCATATGTCAAGCATGGACTAGTCTCGCGAATGAACACGTAAAGTCGGGTCGGGGCCGTTTCATCAAGCATTTTTGCGGTATACAGAAGTACACGTGGGAGGGTAACAACTAGAAGATCAATGGCCACACACTACATCTCGTGTGCTCTACCCGTACTAGCAATACTACGCATAGATCTAACTCTGATACCACTGTAGGGATTCGCGTATGAAAACAATAAATTTTTACCCTACACCCCTGAATCCCTTTGTTGCCAGGACCTATCTATTAGTAATGCAATAATGGGAGGGGCTTTTCGCAAACTTACCCTTGAAGACCAAAAAGTGTTGTCAGCGCTCGAGAGAGCATGGTTGATGTAGACGAGCCGAAGCCGACCTCAAGGTCATGATGAAGTCCTTGCGCTCCTTTGGCTCCAACGACTTCTAGTGCCTCAAATGTTGCATCTCGTAGGGAGTTACATGCATCCGGTGCCTGCCGATGACTCCCGCTTCCCCGATCCAGCAGTAGTTGCGGAAGTAGAGCTCCTCGATCCGAATCCCGCAGCATGACGGTGCTCCGCGGTGAAGATGTCTCTCGTTCGTGCAGTACGGACATGGGACCACGGTCACGGGAGAGAGAGAGAGAGATAAATATCAATTGGAGGTCTCCCCAAAAGTGCGGAAACCTTTATTGA
Source organism: Avena eriantha (assembly GCA_910589775.1). Lineage (NCBI taxonomy): Eukaryota > Viridiplantae > Streptophyta > Magnoliopsida > Poales > Poaceae > Avena > Avena eriantha. The sequence goes on from OU342742.1 coordinate 273,270,223, forward strand.
ATATTGGTTGTATTTATTTGGTCAAAATACCCCCACTATATATAGGGGAAGGGGAGGTACTCCCTCCCTCAAAGTCCCGGGGTGGGAGTAATCATGGGAGGAGGTGGGGGGAGGCGCCGCCAGCCACCCCCCATGAGCCCCACGTGGGGGGCTGGCCTACTAGGGCACCAGTCACTCCCTTGGCCCCTCCTAGGGATTTGGCCCCCTCTTGGGCCCTTTCCCCTCCGGGATTTGCCCATTAAGCCTTTTGACCATTTAATCGATTTTCTCTTTTATTAAATAATTATGAATAAATTATTAAATCAATATTTAACATTCGTTCACATATTATTCAATCTCCGTGGCTATGGACACCTTCCACCTCCACTCTGGACATCCTCCGGACTTACCGAAACCCTTCCGGTTTTCTCTCTCTCTCTATTCTTCAACGATTCTACCTATCCTATAAACAGTCTATAATCATTGCCAAGCCCTTAAGCGTGATACCCCATGGTTCAGGAACACTCTAGACATGGTCAGGACTCTCCCAGACCAATGATCAATAGAGGGACCTGGATGGCCATGTGACCCCTGTGCAGTCCACGAAAGATTTTGTTATTTGAACCGTGATTGTCATGTCTTATTCCCTTTGTCTTTCGATACTTGCATTGCCCGAGATCTTATTAATGACATCACCATGTTGGGTTCAATCTCGTTATCGACAAATGCTACTTGACTCATTTCGACAAGTGATATCCCTATAATCAAATCACATGTTGCGCAGCTATTGGATATAACTTCAACGAGTGGGCCCTCGAGTATCTTTCCGTCACGTGGATGGACAAATCCCGCTCTTGACATATATTGCCTCTACGGTTCCTCCGAATACCTTAACGCACCTTTATGATCACTGTTTAACGAAGTGACATTTGATGCTATCAAAGTAACCTAGGGAGACCATGATTAATATAGCCTCACGGTCTAAGGAATAGTTTACTTGGTCTATTCTAATCATCGTAACTTGAACTTCGTGACATGATCGGGTCATGATGTTTAGGTTGGGTATTAGTTCATCATCTCATTCACAGAATGAGATAACTCTATTTCCAACTAGCATAAATGCCACATGATCAGGAAACCTTGATCATTTGTTGACCAATGAACCAGTGACTAGAGTTTCACTGGGAACCCCCAGTTGTATATATATCACACATGTATTGATGTTTCCTTTTAGTACAGTTATAACATGATATAAAACTTAATTATAAACTTTATGAAATATAATAATAATCCTTATTATTATTTGTCTCTAGGGCATATTTCCAATAGGGACGGGCGGCACGGGGATGGGCGGCGCGCGGGGAGGCTACCGGGGACACGGCGTGATGACGCAACGGAGACGAGGACCTTGACGGATGGGCGTCGGGACGGGGATGTCGACGGACGGCTGACGGGGATGGGTGGTGACGGGCGGAGGCGCGCGGAGACGGGCGACGACAGTGATCCTCCTGGTGCCGGCACTCCCTCCTAGCGGCGGCAGCGATGTCGGATCAAATAAGTGAAATGGAGCCCTCCTGGTCAGTGGCTTGAACCGGGAGAAGAGGCTGTATTTATAGCACACACCTCTAGTCCCAGCTCAAGCCACATAACGGGACTAGAGGCCTCCCTCTAGTCCCGGTTGGTGGTTCCAAGCGAGACTAGAGGTTTTTTCGGCCGTGGCGTTTCACGCGCATGCCACATACCTCTAGTCTCGGTTGGAGGCTCCAACCGGGACTAGAGGTATTTTTAATTGTTTTAAATACAAAAAATTAATAAATATTGTAAAATCAATATTTATCATTCTATAATCAAGAAAATTATGTATTATATATCAAAACTTTCAGGAAAACAATATCTATAATTTAAATCTATTATACAACTAATTTGTTTGCAGATTTAATATTAGAAAATGCATTTAAAATCATACATTTTGCATACTTTCAAATTTGATAAAACTATCAACATAAAAAGTGTTTGAATTTGATTGACTAAGCCAAAACCTTTTTTGTTTTGTAAAATAGTTAGTCTAACTATTAAAACTAGTAACTGAGACTAACGATATTTCTGGGGCCTTTAGTGCCGGTTGGAGCCACTAATTGGAACTAAAGATATTTCTAGAGCTTTTAATCGTGGTTGGAGCCACTAACCAGGACTAAAGATATTTCCCGCCATTCTGAGGGCTAACGAGCCACGCGCCCTACTTTCTCGCCATTTCCCTCCGCTTCCCGCCTTGTTTTCCCACCCTTTCCCTCTATATCTAGGCCGACAGCCATGGCCATCTACACGTCCACACTTCCCCTCTCACAACAATGGACACCGCATACTGGGCCATTCTAACCCTCGAGGAGACCGAGGCGCTGTGCGCCTCCAGCTACCCATGCCTGCCGGCTACAGGCTTCCCGTCGACTAGATGCTAAGTGCTGAAGGGGTTCCTATCCCTCCTGTGCCTCAAGGTTCCGCATGTTAGACGGCCATCATGAACCACTTCTAGCTCAAGCTCACGGTGGAGCAAAGGATGGATCCTCATTGGGATCCCAACAACTATGGCACCTGGAATGCCTTCTTTGCTAACCGACGGGAAATGGAGCTTGCCAGGTACGAGGGTGACGGCTCTCCCCCGTTGAACCACAACGAAGCCGGCCGACACCTGTGGTGGGCGAACCGGACTATCATCGGCGTGATCCGCTACATCACGTAGGGAGATCATCCTCGCCTGCGATGCCCGCACCCGCAGTAGAGCCATAAGAAGGGTGGTGGTGGTGAAGGCCGGGCATAGCAGCATCGTCATCTAGGAGCCCCCTCCCCCACGCCGAGACCGGAGTGACAGATGCCCCCGGAATATGCTATGGCTGGGTTGAGGATCCAGCTACGTCCACCTAGCGACGATGATGATGATGATGATGACGATTACGAAGACGACACGGAAGCTGTGTACTATAGGGCTAGACATGAGTATGACTAATAATGGGGGCCTTTATAATCCCAATTCCGTAGTCCCATTTTTAAATATTATTTAATGTACTGAGTGTTAGTAGTCCCAGTTTGTGGCTGGACCGGGACTAAAGGGGTCCTTTAGTTCCGTTTCCGTAGTCCCAGTTAGGAAATTAGGACTAATGGATCGTTTCCTACTAGTTTTGGTCTCTCTACAACTTTCCTGAACTATGAAGATGTTGTTCTATTCTTGTCCTAGGGAGATAACTAATTTCATATATTAGGGAGTGCATCTATGGCCAACTTATTGGAGATGCCGGAGGACTGTGGCTCCACTTGCATCTCCCTCAAGTTGTCCATAGTGTTGTCCCTGCTCTTGCACAACAGCTTGTAGTTTATAACTTCTCTAACTAGAACAATACGCCGGGGAGCTAACTAATTTCATATATTAGGGAGTGCATCTATAGCCAGTTTGTTGGAGATGCCGGAGGACTGTGGCTCCGCCAGCATCTCCCTCAAACTGGTCGTAGTGTTTTCCCTGCTCTCACACACCATATTGTTTATAGTTGAGAACTTCACAAAGATGCCTATTTATAGATTAAGTAGCACAACATAGTGTCAAAACTCACGACATAATGTCGACACTCACCCCAGTCATACTGCTGCCACCCACCGAAATAGTGTCGTCACTCACTGGCATAGTGCCGCCACTCAGGAAATAGTGTCGACACTCACTGGCATAGTGTCGCCACCCACATTTAGTACCGGATGGTGTCTCCAACCTCGACTACAGGTTCATCTTTAGTCCCGATTGGAGACACCATCCAGGACTAAATGGGTTCATCTTTAGTCCCGGTTGAAGACACCATCCGAGACTAAATGGGTTCATCTTTAGTCCCGGTTAGAGACACCATCCGGGACTAAATCATTTTTAGACTCACACTATGATGTTTCTTTTGAGATCAAATGCAAGTTTAAACTTCATATATTGATTGCATATCAAAACCAGTAAAGGCAAAATTCAGAATACATATAGCCACTTGGTTCCTAAATTGCCTTTCTTATGACCGCGTGGCCGTAACCATGGAGCATCTGCATCAATTAACAAGATGCTTGGGTCATCCTTCACCCCAAAGGGAGGAATTTCATGAAACTTATCATAATTTTCGGACATGTCTGTGTTGTCCTCCACTCCCACGATGTTTCTTTTGCCTTAAAGAATTATGTGGTGCTTTGGCTCATCGTATGATGTATTCGTTTGTTTTTCTTTTCTTTTTATTGGTTTGGTAGACATGTCCTTCACATAGAAAACCTGAGCCACGTCATTGGCGAGGATGAATGGTTCATTTAAGTACAAAATTTTGTTGAGATCCACTGTTGTCATTCCGTACTTCTTGTCTACCTGAACCCCACCTCCTGTCACCTTGAAGGATTTGCATCTAAACAAAGGAACCTTAAAAGTAGGTCCATAGTCAAGTTCCCATATCTCCTCTATGTAACCATAATATGTTTCCTTTGACCCATTGTCATCTACTGCATCAAAGCAGACACCACTGTTTTGGTTGGTGCTCTTTTTATCTTGGGCGATTATGTAAAATGTATTCCCATTTATCTCGTACCCTTGGAAAGTCCATATAGTCGAAGATGGTGAGCTGGCCAACAAGTACATCTGTTCACAAACAATGTTGTTATTAATGAGATGTCTTTGTAACCAATGGCCGAAACTTTTCATGTGTTCATCTATAATCTAGGAGTCAGGCTTCCCCGGGTTGTTGGAGCGTACAACATTCGTGTGTTCTTTGATATACGAAGCTGCCAAGGTGGAATTATGTAGAACTGTGTAGTGTGCTTGAGTGAAAGAATGCCTGTCCATACATATTGTTAACTTCCTTCCTAGCATTTCGTTTCCACTCAGTCTCCCCTCATGTCATGATTCACGAACACCAATTGACTTAATGTCAGGAATAAAGTCAACATAAAACTCAATGACCTCCTCTGTTCCATAGCCCTTAGAGATGCCTCCTTTTGGCCGGGCACGGTTATGGACATATTTCTTCAAGACTCCCATGAACCTCTCCAAGGGGAACATATTATGTAGAAATACAGGACCCATAATGCTAATCTCGTCGACTAGGTGTACCAGGAGATGCGTCATAATATTGAAAAAGGATGGTGCGGATACCAAATCAAAACTAATGAGACATTGGACCATATCATTCTATAACCTTGGTAGAATTTATGGATCGATTACCTTCTGAGAAATAACATTGAGGAATGCATATAGCTTTACAATGGGTAGTCGAACATTTTCTAGTAGAAGCCCCCTCAATGCAACCGGAAGAAGTTGCATCATAAGCACGTGGCAATCATGAGACTTTAGGTCCTGGAATTTTTTCTGCCATATTTATTATTCCCTTTATATTCAACGAGAAGCCAGACCGGACATTCATACTGCTCAGGACTTCAAAAAATATTTCCTTCTCTTCTTTGGTAAGAGCGTAGCTGGCAGGAATTAGACGTCCTTTATCGGTCTTCATTGGATGCAGGTCGTCTTGGTCTTTCATACCTTGTTGGTCCTGCTATACTTCGGGCGTATCTTTTGTCTTCTCATACACGCCCATGAAGCCAAGTAGGTTCACGCAAAGATTCTTTGTCACGTGCATCACGTCGATTGTAGAGTGAACCAATAGAACTTTCCAATAGGGTAGCTCCCAAAATATAGATTTCTTCTTCCACATGGGCACGTGTCCAGTAGCGTTATTCGGAATAGATTGACCACCAGGACTCTTTCCAAAGATTATTTCTAAATCCTTGACCATACAAATACATCATCACCAGTACGACTGATAGGCTTATTCCGATGAGCTGCCTCACCTTTGAAATGCTTTCCTTTCTTTCTTGTGTGATGACTAGGAGGAAGAAATCGACGATGCCCCGGGTACACATTCTTCCTACATTTATCCAAATATATACTTTCAGTATCATCTAAACAATGTGTGCATGCATTGTGTCCCTTGTTTGACTTTCCTGAAAGGTTACTAAGAGCAGGCCAATTATTGATGGTTATGAACAACAGCGCTCGTAGGTCAAATGACTCCTGTTTGTGCTCATACCACATATGTACACCTTTGTCACGCCATAAATGTAGAAGTTCTTCAACTAATGGCTTTAGGTACACATCAATATCATTCTCGGGTTGCTTCGGGCCTTGGATAAACACTAGCATCATAATGAACTTCCGCTTCATGCACAACGAAGGAGGAAGGTTATACATACATAGAGTCACATGATATGTGCTATGACCGCTTCTCTACTCCCCAAAAGGATTCATGCCATATGTACTTAGACCAAACCTTAAGTTTCTTGCGTCATCTGCAATGTCCGGCTACTCTCTATCGATTTTCTCCATTGGTTCCCATCCGCGGGGTGTCTGGACAATTTGTCTTTCTTGCCATCTTCTTCGTGCCATCACAATAACTTGGCATGCTCTTTGTTTGTGAACAAACGTTTCAACCGTAGTATTATAGGAGAATACCATATCACCTTTGCAGGAACCCTCTTCCTAGGGTGCTCCTCGCCCTCAACATCACTAGGGTCATCTCGACTGATCTTATACCGTAGTGTAGTGCATACCAGACATTTATCTAAATTTCGTACTCCTCACTATGGTAGAGTATGCCGTCATTAATGCATGCATGTATCTTCTACACCTCTAATCCTATAAGGAAGACAACCTTCTTTGCCTCTTATGTACAAGCAGACAATTCGTTATCCTTTGGCAGCTTCTTTTTCATTATTTTCAGTAGCTTCTCAAATCCCTTGTTAGATAAACCACTATGTCTTCTATTGCAGCAATTCCAGTGTGGTATCGAGATTTGTGTTGTCATCTTCGTAATTGGGATACAACAATTTTTTGTGATCCTATAACATGCGCTCCAACTTCTTCTTCTCGTTTTCATTTTCGCATTCTCTCAATGCATCAAGACTGGCCTGACGAATATCATCAGCGGTCTCATCTAATGTCTGTTCTTCATCTTCCTCTTGTTCACAATCTTCCATTGAAGAGAACATTGGATAGTTGTCATCGTTATCTTCCGCTTCTTTGTTGTCTTCCATCATAACCCCTCTTTCTCCATGCTTTGTCCAACAATTATATCCGGACATGAAACCATACTGAATCAGGTGGACATGAATGGTTTTTGAAGAAGAGTAATTCTTCTCATTCTGATAGACACAGCACGGACAACACATAAAACCATTCCGCTTGTTTTCCTCAGCCACTTCGAGAAAAGAATACACGTATTTAATGAACGCGTCAGACATTCGGGAACCGTCGTACATCCATGACTGGCTCATCTGCATTATATAAAAAGCTTAGATCTTTCACTTCATTTACTTGTTGAAATCTAAAAATTTAATGTGTACTAACAACCTATATACAAAATTTTACATGCACCAATTTTTCAATTGTACAAAACTCTTAACTTAAAAAATGTTGATTTTTAAATTATTGATCTACCAATGAAAACCTCATTCAAATCTGAGCTCCGAAACTCTAAAACTACACATCTCAACTTTCAGTAACTTTTTACATAATCAAAATATGTCTAAAATTACACATCGATCTAAGATTCCCTCTAACTCTCTACTTCTAAAGCATGGAATCCTTTTATACTTCTAGAGCATTGAGAAAAATAATAATGATAGATGAAAGAACGAAGTTGCCAACCTTTTAGAACCTTGGATTGAAGGGTGCCACCAAATCTTGACAAATCTTGGACAAAAAATGAGGATGAACTTGAGCTAGCTTGAAGCAAATTGGTCATGGGCTCGGCCAGGATGAAGCAGGGGTATACATAGAAAAAGAATTAGTCCCGGTTTGTGACTAGAGATCAAGAACTAGTCCCGGTTTGTAATAGAAACCAGGACTAGAGGTCACCCAGCTCCTAGCCGTTCGGGTCCAGATCTTTAGTCCCGGTTGGTAATACCAACCGGGAGTAGAGGTCCCAGACGAATCGGGACTAGTCACCTTTGTCCTCCTAGCTGCTGGGACAGGGACGAACCGGGACTAGTGCTAACACTAGTCCGGGTCCCAGACCATATCGGGACTAGAGCCCTTGGCTGCTCAAAACGAAAGGCATGTTTTCTACTAGTGATGGCCACCATGGTCACACCTGCACAAGGTAGGGGAAGAGCACGACAGAAAGCTGCATAGGAGCGCAACTTCAAAATGAACAACATGGTGGACCCATAGGGCAAGGCTCGCATCGCTCGCGACCTCGACCTGCATCCGCACCCACTAGTAGAAAAAGGGCTATCTGTGGCGCACCAAAAAAGAGGTCAGTGTCGAACTGGACGTGCACCACGGATATGATCCATGTATATAAAGTCACCTAGCCTATGTATAATTTTACATACGCCCTCCACGGCGTACTCCGCCAGCGGGAGAGCTTGGATCTCACGGACCAGCCTAGTTAAATCAAATAGTTACTTAATTATGCTAAAGGACTAAAGTACCCTTCTAAGTTTTGATGGAGGGGGTTGTAGTGGAGCAAGGACATGCTCCTGACTTTGTAAGAGCATCTCTCGCAGACCCCTTGTCCATCCAAAATCTTAAAATAACCGTCACTTTATGGTTTTGATCGGAAAAAGTGGTCGTACCAGATTCCTCAAAACAACTCGGCCTTTAAATTTTTTTAAGGGGGCCGAGAAAAACACCCCCGGCCCATAGATACACATGTTTTGTCTCCGACCGGACGCCGACCTGACGCTGGCCCTTATCACTAGAAACACTTGGCGGTAGGGACATTTCAGCTCGTTCCCCTCCTTCCGCCGCCAACTTCCGCCGCCAACACGCCCCGCCATCGATTCAGGCCGCGCCATGCAGATTCCTACCGCACAGAAGGCCGTCGCTACCGTTCTTGACCCGCGTTCTGGCCGAGGTTGCCGCGCGACGGAGACCGTGGCCATGGATTAAATAAAGCTTCTATACTCCATTGATTCCAAGAACATGCTACCATACAATGAAGGGTTAAAAAGTAACCCTAATCCAATATATCGCTTGTGCTGTCTTCATAATCGACCTGGTTCTCCGCCTGTCCGTCCTCCTTCTCTCGTCGTCGTCCTCCTCCTCCTTATCAGAATCGATCTCGACGATCCCGACATCGTTTGTCCTCCTCAAGAACTGTTCGTGGCGCGCCGTATCGATGACGGTGTAGATTGTGTGGCCACGAACGGCCCAGAATCGCTCTCTTCCTTCGTTGTTGCGGAGATCTGGGTGTACCCGGAACAACGTATTAAATTGATGCACTAGCAAACTATTCCAAAAGTCCGAACTTATGAAGAGGGCTAGGCGTGTATTATATTCTTAACACTACCCCTCACGTCTAGGCTATTTTAGTTCTTAGCATGGGTTCTGTGTAAGCCGCAGAATCTTTTTTTAATATTGCGTGAGCAGGGTTTTGAACATGAGACCTCTTGGCTCTGATACCATATTGATGCACTAGCCAACTATTTCAAAAGTCCGAACTAATGGAAAGGGCTAGGCGTGTATTATATTCTTAACACGACGCACAGGGAAAGCTCCGCCTTTCACTCCTCGTTGAGACGCTTCGGCCAATACGCGCTCGTGGACGAATATCGCACCATTGCCCTCTTCCGCTGAGCAGCTGGCGGCGACGCTCCTCGATCTGCATCCCCAGTTCGTTGCCGTGTAACAACGGTGCCACGGGCACATCAGCATAGCTGAGCCCAAAGCTGACCAGAAGTATCGCGCGCGCTGGCGCGAGGATGTCGTAGTCGGCGAATATCACGGCCTCGTAAAAGTTTAGGTTGAGCCTCTTCGTGGTGGCGGGGAGGAGAGAGTGTGAGGGTGGGGATGGACCTGCCCTCGACGTGCAGATATATACGGAGGCTACAAAGCGACCCTAGAATCTAAACAGAATTAATATTAGTTTTTATGGACCGCAAATACAGGGTTTGTTAGCTTTTATGGACCGCAAATACAGGGTTTGTTCCGTCGCAGCCCTCGTGGAGGAAGAACGTGTTTTTCTTGGCCGTTATACGCATTTTAAGGGACGGGCGGATAAGTGGTATGTAGAGATGGTGTGACAGAGCACACTATTGAGTAACAAGGTCTCATTTGATCGCCATAAAAAATTGCACGCATTCTCGTGTACTATGATTTGGCAAAATTAATGGACCACCGCAGCACCACCAAATCTTGTGGCTACCATCGAATTACCACACTCAATTATTTTTGTTTTGCTAGCGCATGGACGCACAAGCCGCAACGTGAGGAGAATCGATCGACACCGGCCCTCCGGTTAGTCCCACTTGGAAAAGCGGCACCTAGCTAGTCTTCGGCTACACTCCCTTTAGTGATGGCCTTATCACGATGATGTAAATATATAATCATATATATACATGCAGTAGCTAGCTCGCTCGATCCATCTCGCAGCAGCAGCAGCAATCTATGACCACAAAGGAAAGGAGCTGAGGAATCGACCAATCCCATGGCGAGATTCATCTACCCCTGGACCATTGTCCTCAACGTCGATCAATGGAATTAAAACTACGCTAGTGCAGGAAGGAAGAGATCTGGGCCGATCCATCCAATGCATGCGCTTGAAAGCGATACATGGTCACGGCATGGACATGTTGCATTGCAGCAAGGAGCGTGGAAGAACAGCAACATCAACATCAACCAGAGCGACTAGCATCTAGCATGTACTGTATCTTGTTGCATCCATCACGCGCGCATGCATGCCTCTCGATCGTAAACTCATTGCTACCGCTGGCTAAAATAAATACTCCGTAGTATAGTAAGGAAAATCATGCGGCTTCTCAAAATAGAACTCGTCGTCTCGTCTCGTGACGTCACTCCACTTCCCTTTGCCGTGCTCGTGCACCGCCTGTGCACGCGCCGCGGCGGTCGGTCGGTCGCCGCCATTACAAAAGTAGGCAATGGTGGCCAAGAGAGGACACACATAACAGGCCTCTGATGAGGCCTCCACTACCGCCCTCCCACCACCTCCCTCCTCCGCCCACCCGTGCACGCGCCACCACACCACGAGGCCGCGCTTAATAAATCATTGGTTATAAGGACAACTTCAATGGAGCTGCAACTTTTGACGCCGTAAAACGCGTATGCAGCTAAATTTACAAACCGAAACTCTCCAACTGGCGCGTTAAATTAGAACGAATTAGAACGCACGCAAATAAAATTTTATAATAAATATGACAAAAAATAGTTCTACAAATTAAAGTAAAAATATATTGCATAGAACATGAAAAAAACATACATTGTGCAATAAAGATACTAGAAATTACTCCTACAACTAGAATCTACTACTACGAGAAATTACGATAAACTAGTACTACGATCTAGTCTGAAGAGGAGATCGAGATGTAGTCATCACCGGACGAGACCAGTGTCGTGTCGAACACCGGCTTCGATGACCAGTAGTCGTCCGAATGGGGATTCGATGAAGGCGCATCTCTGCGCCTTGTTGAACCGACGGTCGTGGTGTTCTTGGTTCTTCACCGCCCTCGCCGCCGCCTTGGCTGCGGCCTGCTCAGCGTCGTGCTTGCGCTGCGCCGCGGCGTTTTCGGGGAAACGCTGGGGCCACTCCTGCCCTAGTCGCTCGTCGCGTTCGACGATGAGCAGACGACGCTCCGTTTCGCGCCTGCGGCGGTGATCCTCCTCCGTCACGAGGCGAGGTGGCGGCGCGAGCCCCTCCGCCTGCTCGTGTGTCTAGACGTCGTGGAAGTTCATAGACGCGCGCGGGCGGCCAAGCCGCCACGCCACGACGTCGTAGGCGCGGGCGGTCTCGTGCGTGGTGTCGAAGGTGCCGAGGGCGATGAGCTCGTCGCCGATACGGATCTCGGCGTAGTAGGTGCCGGTCGGATGCGCGCGTACACCGCGGTAACCGGAGCTTCCTCGGCGCGGCGGCGGTGGCGAAGGTGGCGTGGGCGCGTCGACGTTCGCGTCGACAGAGAAGCAGTGGGAAGGCGAATTTCTGCGCGTGTTGAAGCGGAAGGAGGCAATTGCTTTTCACGCGCCGCACGCCATTTAACGAGCCCGCGTTGAACGGTGCGTCAAAACAAACGCGCGCAACTGGGCGCGCGGCAAAGTTTTTCCCTCGGACAGGAAGATACAGCGACTGCTGGAAGGCGCAGCACGAGCTCTCATGTGGGACAAAATTGATTTTCGCGCGCGGGCGCAGTTTTAGCGCAGCTGCTGGAGATGCTCTAAACCCCCCGTACTCGCGCTCTAGTATGACCCAAGTACTAGGAGCATCTCCACTCGGTTCCTAGCCAGGCTATTCCCAGGGCGTTTTTCTCGTCCGGACACCGACAAATGGTCCAGTCGTGTTTTCAGCGACTGGAGGCCGATTCGTCGTCATCCTTCCGCCTCGGCTCCCCTGAAGGACCGCCGGGCAATAACTGCCTGTCTCGTCGACCACGCATCGCCGTAATGGCGCGCCACCGCCGCCTCGGCTTTCCACCATTTCCCTTTTCCTGCCCACACCGCTACACCCCTCCTGCCTTCGCCACTCGTCTCGACCTATAAAATACGGCTCCATTGCCGGCTCACAGCACACTGCCTCCTCCACCCCACTCTACCATGAACTCCAGCCAACATAAGCACTCGGCGAAAACCATGGCGGAGAGGTACCCCGGCGACCCTGCAGCGGCGAACGGCTTCGGACGGCGGACGCTCCAGCCCTGGGAGTCCCGGATTCTCCACGACACCGGCTACATGGCGTCGCCGAACTTCCGTTGCCCGTCTGGCTGGAAGCTCAGTGCCGGCAGCGTGCCGGTGCCACCGGTGCCCGAGGACAAACAGATGGTGGAGGAGATCCAGGCCGCCATCGTGGAGATGCTGGATCCCAAGCTCGCCGAAGTCCCCGGCAACCTCGTGTACTGGGAGCAGTTCTTTGCCTAGCGAAGGACCTAGGAGCTCGCCACCCATGAAGGCCCGCCGGCACGCCGCTGAAGCGCAACAACACGGCGGGGCGCCGTCGATGGTGGAGTGCGCTGGGATGCACACTCGCTGCCGTCTTCGAGCACATCCACGTCGGCAACCACCCGAGGTTGGGCTTCCCGCGCTTGCCGGCCCCCGCGGCGAGGGACAGGAGCCAACCTCCGGCGAACTGGCTTCCTAGGAGGATGGGCAACCTCAACTCCACTTCCTCCGTCGCCTCGCGCTCGTTCGGGTCGGCGCCGGCGCAGTCGTCGTGTGACAGTAGTGAGGCTCTGCAGCCCCCCAAGCGGGAGGCCAACACGCCGGTGCGCTCGCCACCAAGGACGCTATTGCGGGGGATCATCATCGACGAGCCCCGCGCCCCGACGTCGCCAACCGGCCGGCTTCGCCTGTGCTAGTCGAAGCCGGAGCCGGCGGACTGGTTGGTGCCCGTCGATGAGGACTCCTTCGCCATCAAGATGGCGATGGAGTGCTCTCTGCAGGACCTGGCGTCGCCGCCGATGCCGGAGCCGGACCTGCTCGCCTAGTCCAAGGCGGACTGGGAGCAGGAGGAGGCACGACGTGTTTAGCGCTGGCAGCAGGAGGCCGAGCGCCAGGCCAGAGCTCACCGCGAGCCCGCCTACCAGGGCGCGCTGCTCGTCGTCCTCGACGACGATGACGACGCCAGCCCCTCGTTCTAGCCATGGAGGTGCGGCGATGCAGGCCAGGGCAGCTCTCGTGCCCCGCAGCCGCCGAGCGACGACGACAAGGCGGACCCCGACTACACAAGCTTCTACCGCAACTTTGGCATGTAGGCGGCATTCGGCGACATCGGCATCCGCATCGGCATCAGCCTCGTCTATTTTTTTTTAGCCTAAATAAAGTCGGAATTTGGGTGTCCACCCGAATTTAATATAATATTTATGAATTTGCCCGCTATTAATAAAAACCGCCTATATTTGCCCAAAGTTTACCGAGTTTGATTAAAATTTGTCCAAACCCGAAAACTCATCCTGAGAATACGACTGAAAAACTAGCCGTTTCCAGATTAAAACTAGCTTCATCTGGTGCTAATTATTAAATTAGCTCCGGATTTTGGACTGAAGCCGGCCAAGAGTGGAGGTGCTCTAACTGTGTAGCTCCTCTACTCCAGTATAGGATACAACTACTAGTCATGGGCCGCCGTTGCACTTGGCGTCTCGGCTGGCCCTCCGAGCCTCTATATATTAGCAGCGGCTATGATACCCATTCAGGCCAGGTTGACAACCAGTTCATCAGACCCTTGCTATAATGGAGGTCGTCACCACTAGGACCGCCAATGCTCTGCTTCTCGCGCTCGTGCTGGCCACGAGCTTCCTTTGCGACGGCGTCCATAGCCGCCACCACCACCACACCAAGCGGGCCAAGCACAGCTCTGCGCGGCCCCCGTCCCAGGCACCGGGGCCTGCGGGACCGAGGCGGGCACCTTCACCAAGGCATGCATCTCCACCGGCCCCGCCGGCCGGTCCGATGCCAGTCGCGCCCGCGCCAGCGCCCGCACTGGCGGACGACGACAGCAACGTCTACTACGACCTCATGAAGGATTTCGGCGCGGCAGGGGATGGCGTGACCGATGACACGGACGTTGTAAAGACAGCGTGGGACACCGCGTGCCAGGACGACGGGGAAGGCGTCGTCGTTGCGGCCGCCGGGCACTCGTTCCTGGTGCACAGCACCACCTTCACCGGGCCGTGCCAGGGCAGCGTCACGTTGCAGGTACAATCACTAAGCACCATATGATGAAATTCGTTCGTTCCAATTGGGCGTGCTCGTTGTTACTCACGAGAGTGAATTTCGATCGAATGTGTGTGTGTGTGCGCGCGCGCGCGCGCAGATCGATGGCACAATCGTCGCACCGAGCGACCCCACGACGTGGCCGGCGAACAGCAAGCGCAACTGGCTAGTGTTCTACAAGGCCCACGGCATGTCGCTGAGCGGTGCCGGGCTCATCGACGGCAAGGGGCAAAAGTGGTGGGATCTTCCCTGCAAGCCTCACAAGGTAAGAAACAACAACCGATTTATATCAGGCTAAGCCACGAGAGCTCAGTGCACCAGAGTCGTAGCATCTATTTAAGTTGCTCTGCTTACCTTTCTTTTTCTTCTTGCCAGGGAGGAAACACACACGGACCTTGCGACAGCCCAGTGGTGAATGGCCTAACCCAACCAGAGACTACCTGTCTTGTTATAGCAGTACGATATAACTGACGTTGTTTCATCTCCAGGCGCTGAGGTTTTTCGAGAGCAACAACGTGACGGTCCAAGGGCTGAAGGTCCAGAACAGCCCGGAGTTCCACTTCCGGTTCGACAGCTGCCGCGGCGTGCACGTCAACGGCCTGTCCATCAGCTCCCCAGCGCTGAGCCCCAACACCGACGGTATCCACGTCGAGAACAGCCAGGATGTTCTCATCGCGAACACCGTCGTCTCCAACGGCGACGACTGCGTCTCCATCGGCGCCGGGACCCTCGACGTCCACATTGAGAACGTCACCTGCGGCCCCGGGCACGGCATCAGGTTCAGAATCAATTTATTACTTACTACTAGTACGCGCTAGTAGTAGCTTTTCTTGAGTTGCTAGTACATACTAGTACGATCGATCTATGCGGCCAGTGGCCTTAACTGACAGTGGGTGCTCTCACACCTCGCAGCATCGGGAGTCTGGGGAAGCAGGGTTCCCGGGCGTGCGTGTCGAACATCACGGTGCGTAACGCAGTGATTCGGCACTCGGACAACGGCGTGAGGATCAAGACGTGGCAGGGCGGATCCGGGTCGGTGTCGGCGGTTACGTTCGAGAACGTGCGCATGGATGCCGTGCGCAACCCCATCATCATCGACCAGTATTACTGCCTCACCAAGAGTTGCGAGAACGCCACCACGGCGGTCTTCGTCTCCGACATCACCTACGCGGGAATCCGGGGCACATACGACGTGCGGGGTCCGCCCATCCACTTCGGCTGCAGCGACGCCGTGCCATGCACCAACATCACCCTCTCCGGCGTCGAGCTGCTACCAGCCTCCGGCGACACTGTCGACAACCCCTTCTGCTGGAACGTCTACGGTAACGCCACCACGCCCACTGTGCCTCCGGTGGCGTGCCTCATGGACGGCGTACCTAGGAACTTAGAGGACAACAGCAGTTTGAAGTGTTACTGATGATCGACATCCTGCCAATATACACGAGAAAGTATAGCGTTAGATTAGTGTAGAAAAAGTAGCTTAATCAAAGCATTGTCATAAAGGATAAATTACTATGTAATATATAGAAGGATGGAAATTTGTAACTGTGCGAGATAATTTGTGGAAAATCAATGGGATATATAAATGTTTGAGTATTGTGCTGCCATATATTTAGCAGTTATGTTTTCAGGCTCAGTTCATGTTTATTCAACAATTTGTGGCACTGATACTGGCAAATCCTGCCGCAAAACTAGTTTCTGTTTGTGAAATATATTTCATATACCCAACGAACTCTTGCGGCACAACGGAATTTTATTTTCCTGTTAGCTAGGATGACTAAACAACAACATTATATTGTATCCGTTCCAAAATACTTGACGTGGTGAGTAAAAACGATTGAACCTAGCTAGCGAGATTATTATAGCGAACCTTATGGAAACTGACATCCGATAGGTGCTTAAACCTCAAGCCCCTCCATTGACGGCTAAGGGTGGATACTGAGCCAGCTCGACTCAACTCGCAAATACTCATTAGTTAACGAGCTTGTTCAATTCGACTCGTTAACATAGTGATCTGACAACCCCAACTTGGTTCGACTATAAATACATTGCATTTGCATAACAAAGCACACATTTCATTTGCAAAAAAAGCTATACTCCATTGCATCAAAACTGTTGCACTCTTGCACATGTCACAATATGCATTTTGTTGATTAGTATGATATTTCATAAATCTATCTAGGGTTGAATTATATAAACTATAACAAGCTAAACAACCGATAGGCACATGTCCTTTTTTGCGAAAAAGTCAAACGGTCTATTAATAATCATCAACATAACTACATAGATCGTAAAAAGAAATAAAAATTTTTGTACTGGATCTTGTTGTAGTAGACACACAATAAGTCATCCCGCTAAGGTCCCAAAGGACCAACACACTGATGCAAGAACCTTTATCGGTGATAGATAAGAGTCGTGGATTGGAAGTGCCAGACTTGAAACCACACCAATGGACACGAAAACAGATGGGATCCCTAGCGATCCATCGAACACACAACTCCAGGAACCCTCCACTGGTGCTAGGCCCACCACTTGAGTAAAAATAGAGCGAGAGTACCTTATTCTAACTTCGAGATGTCACTGCTACCTCACCGTCATGAACAAAGCCATTAAAAACCTAAACAAAGAACAAGAACCCTCCCACCGACGAGGGTTTGTGGTCTGCCACACCTGTAAGACCTCAAGGGTCATCGAAGGAGGAGCGGATTGGCAGCTTCGCCGATAAGGGGGGCGAAACTCTTGATCACTTTTTTTGGATTGCTATCTCTCCCTTGGGGATGTATATAACCCCGTTGATGGGCATGTACCATGAGAGCAACCAAAAAGTGGCCCGGGGATCCATGAATACTTAAAGGCCAGTACTGGTATGACCCAGCTCTAGCGATTCCTCTTTGATCAATCATCAGATCGCGCGATACGCGGTCGTTTCCTTCGATGACGGTTCGCATGGAGGCTAGCTTTACACTGTTCGATGCCGTCAGAGTTCCACTCGCCAAATTGGAAGTCGTCTGCGGTAACCTACCACACCACTTCATATTGTAGTGAGAAAGTAGTTGACATAACACTAACGAAACACCATTCCAAAAATAGAGTAGTACAACAGAAACTGTTGTGGGAATGGCCACGACAGTCGCTACCAGGGTATCAATTGAGTCGATTGGGGGAAAGAGCGAGTCACCATCCGCGGGTTGAGATTTAGGGCAAACACAAGGGTTTACCCAGGTTCGGCCCCCATTGGGTAAAGACCTACTTCCTTCTTGATTGTTTTAATGGAGAGTGGATTACAAGATCAACGAGCTCGGCTAACGAGGGGTTAACTCATCAATGCCCATCATTGATGGACTTAGGTTCTAGGAAACGGGGAGCGCTGGAGGAATCGACCATCTAGACAACAAGAACATAGGGGGACATGAGGTTTTAGCCAGGTTCAAGCCTCGAAGAGGACCCTACTCCTGCTTGGCTGCTCTTTGATTATTGAGGGGTCGAAAGTTACAAGGGGTGCGCAGATGCAATCTAGGAGGTGTATGCTAGGGCTATGGATTGTGTGTCCTCCTCGCTGCCCCCTCCTAGCCTTTATATAGAGGGTCTAGGTCTCGGGATACCAGGCCGAGTCGTTATAGAATAGGGTTTTCCCTTTAAGTTTCTATCTATTCTTTGTCGTGTTCTTCAAGAAGTCATGTTCCTGTGGGCCACCTGAATCCTTATTGGGCTTCATTTTCACCATGGACTTCTGGCTAGACCGTATAGGGTAACCGCGAGTACCTGTAAGGTATACCCATGTTAGTATTCCCCAAGTGTCCAGCCGAATCGTAGATTCAGGTGGAGACTATAAGTCTTCGAGTGCATGGAATGTAGGCCCATCCGAAGTTCTTTCGTGTGCCTCAGTTTGTGCCATAGGGATTGTCGATATGCGTTTCTGATTCATCCAATGGATCGAGATTAGTTAACTACCTTAGGGCAAAATAACGGTATCTACTCAAACTCAAATCCCTAGACTCGAATTCGGAATATTGTTGGCGTAATTCGACTCCTGCCATGGAGGCCTTATAGATTCGAATTCCAGTGTTTTGGTGTGAGCCCTCGACGTGCCCGTCAAGATTTTTTTCATAGTGCCTGTAGGGACATCTTATTTCTGGTAGAGCACAGCTGGTGTGTTGCCATGCCCTTTGTAGGTCTTACCTTCACGTTGTAAACGCGACATCCGAATTTTTAGTCACCATGGAAGTGATTCGTGTGGTCCAGGAGACATAGTCTCTTTGTAGGGTAAAAATATGAGGCGGAGTCGCCCAATGCTTTGAATGATCACGGTGCGGACATGGTAAACGCTTTTTTGCCATATACAAGTATATTTTATTTTCATAGGGTGCACGACCCGTACTCCCTATGGGTGTAGCCCCTAAGTGCTTACTCGAGTCGCAGACTCGAGTGGGGACTTTGAACATTTGTCGACAACTGTCGTTATATTTATCTCTATAGATTGTGCTTCTAGTGCTCCCTATGGGAGGAGCCCCCGAGTCTGCAATCAAATCGTTGATTCGAAAGAGGGGATTGAGATGTAAATGTCTTATATGTTTATCGAGGCAATTATGTTCCCTTTTAAAATATTCGGGTGCGCGACTAGTGCTCCTGTTACGAGTAGCCCCGAAGTGTTTGGTCAAGTCATAGAGTCGACCAAGGACTAGATCAGTCGAAGGGAACTCCTGTTGGAGTACATATCTAAATGACGTCAGTACTGACAATCCCATGAGGTCAGTTGCCCATATAAGCGGTCCTGATGGGACATGATGGAGGTGGGCCCCAAACTCTGACTGGGATTTAACCAGTCATACGTAAATTACGGTTTTAACTGCGTCTCCTTGATTCACGCGTAGCGTGGGGGTCGTGTAGTGACAGTTCGGTATAAACACTACCACACGTCTTTGTTGATGTGCGCCACGCGTCTGGATGAAGCTCTACGGGTTGTTGGATGGCATTCTGATATATTGTAAATGTATCTATAATTTTTGATGTTCCATGCTTAGTTTTATCCACTTTCTTGTGTTTTGTTTCAACTTTGGAGTACTTTTATTATGATTTCTTGGACTAACCTATTAACAAGAGCCATAGTGCCAGGTGCCTGTTTTCTGCTGTTTTTGGTTCCAGGAAAGTCAGAAAATGAATATTCTCGGAATTGGACGGGACAAAAGCCAAAGTGCCTATTTTTCCGGAAGGGATCAAGTGCCAGAATACGAGAGGGAGAGGGGCCAGGAGCCGCCCACACCACCTGGCCGCGCGGCCAGGCTTGGCCCGTGCCAGAGGGTTGTCTGGCCGACCCCAGCACCCCCTCGGCCTCTCCTTCTGCCTATAAGTTGCCTTCGGGACGAAAACCCTAGGTACCCGATCAAAAATCCACGAAAGAGTCTGTAGCCGCCATCGTCTCTGTCCCTAGATCGGGGGGATCTAAAGTTCTTCCTGGCACCCTGCCGGAGAGGGGAATTCATCCTGGAGGCCTTCTTCATCACCATGCAAGCCTCTGGTGTGATGCATGAGTAGTTCATCCTTGGACTACGGATCCATGTAGTAGCTAGATGGCTGGTTTCTCCTCCTTTGTGCTTTCATGTTTAGATCTTGTGAGCTCCGTTCATGATCAAGATCATCTATTTGTAATCCATACATGTTGTGTTTGCGGGAATCCGATGGATATTGAGATGCTATTTCAAATTAATTATTGATTCTATCATGTCTTTGTTATTTGAGATCTTGCATGCTTTCTGTTGTTAGTAGCTATCTTGGCCAAGTAGATGCTAGCAACTCCAAGAGTTAGTATTTATGCTCGATAGTGGGTTCATGCCTCTGGTAATCTAGGGAAGTGACCGAAATCTTTAAGGTACTAGATGTGCTGTTGCTACTAGGGAGAAAACAACAATCCTCTGTTCATAGAACAATCGTATTGTTTACCTTACACGCAGTTCGTAAAGCAATAATCTATTGCTTGCAACTTAATACTGGAGGGGGTTTGGATCATAACCTGAAGGTGGATTATTAGTCATAGATGCAATTGGATGGCGGTCTATGTATTATGTTGTAATGTCCAATCAAGTCTCAAAGGAGTCAAGATGATTAGTATATGCATGTATTGCTTTCTCGGTGTTTATCAATTGCCCCGCTATAATTTGTTCACCTAGCATGTTATCTATCTAAGGAGAGCCACCTCTAGTGAACTATGGATCTCGGTCCTTTTACTTTACATATAATCTACAACTGTTTACTGCTTTGTGTTTACTTTCTGCAAACTTTTACTTCTTTCCATTCGATACGTTTAATCCTTTGTTTTCCGCAAAACACGGTGAGATTGACAACCTCATCGCAAGTTGGGGACAAAGTTCTATGGTTGTGTGGTGCAGGTCTCCATGTTGCTACTAGCACCGGTACTGCGCCCTGCCAAAGCTCAGCTAGTAACACCTTTTAGGTGTTTCCTTGCTCCTACTGGTTCGATTAAACCTTGGTTTCATAACTGAGGGAAACTTGCTGCTGTGCTCATCATACCTTCCTCTTGGGGTTCCCAACGAGCTCTACATCAACACTGCCTTCAAGCATTTTTCTAGGCGCCGTGCATTGAGCCATCAAGCATTTTTCTGGCGCCGTTGCCGGGGAGTCAAGGACATCTTCACAAGGGGAGTCCCTCATAACCAATCTCTTTACTTTGTTGTTTTTGTTTTGCTTAGTTTCTTTTTGCTTTGTTTGCTTGTCTTGTTCTTCAAAAACACACACAAAATTAGTTTTACTTGTTTGCTTTCTTATTTGAAAACCCAAAAAAATGACTACTCTTGAAAACACTAAGCTGTGTGACTTCACTAGCACCAACAACAATGATTTTATGAGCACACCTATTGCTCAACATGTGTCTGAGAATACTTTGTTTGAGATAAAACCTGCTTTGCTCAATCTTGTTATGAGAGAACAATTTTTTGGTATTGGTAATGCAAATGCTGATTCCCATCTAAATAACTTTGTTGAACTTTGTGAGATGCAAAAGCATAAGGATATAGATGGTGATATTATTAAACTGAAATTGTTTCCTTTCTCTTTGAGAGGAAAAGCTAAATAATGGTTGAATTCCTTAACTAGGAATAGTATTGATTCTTGGACTAAGTGAAAAGATGCTTTTATTGGAATATACTATCCTCCTGCTAAGATTATATCCATGAGAAGTGAAATAATGAAGTTTAAACAACTTGATAATGAGCATGTTGTTCAATCTTGGGAAAGAATGAAATCTTTGGTGAAGAATTGTCCCACTCATGGACTGACTGCTTGGATGATCATCCAAACTTTTTATGCAGGATTGAACTATTCTTCAAGGAACCTATTGGATTCTGCTGCTGGAGGTACCTTTATGACCATCACTTTGGGTGCTGCAACAAAACTTTTGGATAATATGATGGTTAATTATTCTGAATGGCATACTGAGAGAGCTCCACAAGGTAAGAAGGTAAATTCTGTTGAAGAAACCTCCTCCTTGAGTGATAAGATTGATATTATTATGTCTATGCTTGTTAATGGGAAATCCCATATTGATCCAAATAATGTTCCTTTAGCCTCTTTGGTTGCTCAAGAAGAGCAAGTTGATGTGAACTTCATAAGAAATAACAATTTTGGCAACAATGCTTATGGTAATAATGCTTATAGGAACAATTTTGGTAACAACAATTATAAGCCATATCCTCCCAACAATGGTAATTCTTATGGAAATTCTTACAACATTAATAAGAGTGCTCCCTCTGAACTTGAAGTTATGCTTAAAGAGTTTATTAGTAAACAAACTGCTTTCAATAAAACTATTGAGGAAAAACTCTCTAATGCTGAAAGAAATATAGCATCTTTGGCTGAAGCTCAATCTTCTTTGAATAAAATGGCTGCTAAACCTGAAACTAATGATAATCCCTTTGCAGCTACTAATGCTATACAAGTAAGAATTGATGAAAATGTTATACTATTAGCTGAATTACATGCTAAGTGGGAAAGAGAAGATGAAATTGCTAGAAACATTAGTGTTTCTACTATCACTACCACTAGTGTTGAGGCTACTAATAGTTCTACTACTTTAGATGATAAAGTCGATTTTGATCTTGATTGTTGCAACATCTCTGAAGTTATTAAGTTCCTACAAAAGCTAGCTAAAAGTCCTAATGCTAGTGCTATGAACATGGCTTTTACAAAACACATTACTGATGCTCTCATAAAGATTGAAGAAGAAAAGATGAAACATAAAGCTTCTATTCCTATAACACAAGAGGATGGTTAGGAGCCCATCATTAATATGAAAGTGAATGACTTTGATTTCAAAGCTTTGTGTGATCTTGATAGTAGTGTTTCTATTAATCCTAGAAGGATTTATGATATGCTTGATTTGCCTCCTCTTGAAGATTGTTATTTGAATGTCCCACTTGATGCTAATGCTAAAAAGAAACTCATGGGGAGTCTTAATGATGTTCTTATTATGGTTAACGATTCCTATGTCCCCGTTGATTTCTATGTTTTGGATGTTGAATACAATGCTTCTTGTCCTATTACTTTGGGAAGACCTTTTCTTAGAACTGTTGGTGCCATCATTGATATGAAAGAAGGCACCATTAAATATCAACTCACACTCATGAAAGGTATAGAACACTTCCCTAAAAAGAGGGAAAAGATTTCTTTTGCTTCTCCTATGAAAACAAAATTTGGTCTTAATGCTTCTTCATTTGAGAACACTTGATTTTTTTCTTTGTTTCTTATGCCTAACTTAAAGGCGTTAAAGAAAAGTACTTGTTGGGAGATAACCCAAGAGTTTTAGAAGAGTCTTGGAAGTTATTACCTCTGTAATAACCTCTCCTTATCCTTTTTATTTTCTTTTTGTGCCAAGAGTAACCTCTAATGAGAGTGAAGTAATGATTGGAAAAGTTTCTGTCCCGAAACAGATTTCTGTGCTTCACTGTAAAAATTTCTGAGAGAGCTCTGTATGTCGGATTGAGCTGTAATTTGTTGTGCTGCTGCCCCAGGTTGTGCTATAACTTTAGTTAGTTCAACACTTTGTGATTTGAGCAACAGAAGGTCTTCAAAAAAATTCGTATTTAGCTGTTGGTCTGTTTTGACAGATTTCTGCCATTTTCTGCATTTGCTTCTTGTTAGTTCCTTCTTGAGTTCCTTTGGGGAATTGAGCTTTTTGAGGGAAGTGCTACAGTACCTAGTGTTCTAATGGATGTTTATTTGGTGTTAGAACTGAACCTTGAGACTTATTTATCTTAAAGTGCACTAATGTTGCTAATGAGATTGTGTGAAGTTTTGTATGAAGGAAAAATTTCAGGTGTATGGAAGGAACGAGTGATGAGATGAAGGATGGACTAAAGCTCAAGCTTGGGGATGCCACGCGTGTAACCCCAAGAAACATCCAAGAAGTACAAGCGTCAAAGCTTGGGGATGCCCAAGGCATCTCCCTTCTTCATCAATAAAAATTCCAGGTTTCTTCCAAACACTTCATTTTTATTGTTTCATGCACATTTGTGTTTTTCTTGGAGCGTCTTCTTTTTTGTTTTCGTTTTTGTTTTGGTTTTTAGTTTGCTTGGTTTGCTTATTTTTCTGAATAAGTTGGTTGGACCCCCTCTTTCACACATTGGTTTGCAAATAGTTTGGTTTGGTTTTGGAAAAGAGTAGGAAAGTTCATGCTTATGTGGTAAAAAGAGCTTGTTTTTGACTGTGGTCTATGCTTTGTCATGCCACGCTTGATATCGTGCGTTGGCTTTATGCTTAGTATTCTTTGTTGTAGCATGACTTGTTATAAACAATTGAGATTGCTTAATGTGCCTTGGATGAATCATGCGTTGTTTTAGCATATTAAAGCATAGTATAGTGGTATTCTCCTTTGATGCTTTATTTGGGTTGACTTGGCACATGCTCACACCAAGTTATGACTATCTCAAGTCACCATAGCCTTTATTATCTTTTAGTTTTCAACTTGTAGTATCACTTTATGATTTGATCAATGCTGTTTTGTCGCTCTACATGATTATGGCCATTATTGCTCTCTTAGTTTGTCGCTCCCAGTCTTTTGCTAGCCTCCACAACAAAGTATGAGTTCCACTCATGCATCCAACTCCCTAAACCAAGTTATTCCAAAGAGTCCACCATACCTACCTACTAGCTTATGCTATTCCAAGTATATTCATGCTTTTGTTTACCTTTCACTTGTTATGAGAAAACTAGTGATTAAAGCTCTCATGAACTTGATGGCACACTTTACTTTATTGCCTCTAATAAACTTGAACCATTGGGTCCTTCTTTGTTGCGTATATGCTTGCGCTTTATAAGTTGAAATTAGTAGAACCATGTTGCATGGGGAACGCTTTGAACATTGAACTTGTACTTTGTACACCGTTGATATTATGTTCTTTTGCTTACGGATCCCGGCGGTGCGAAATAAAAGTGGAACTTGTAAGATCATGGAGTTTGTATGTGTGTTAGAGAAACGCCTAGGCCGCTAGCCTAAGTTATGCCTAATCATGGTGGAAAGTTGCAGCATCACCATAATGAGCACTCTATGAAGCATCCTCAATAAAAACCTATGCAAATAGCAAATAAAAAGATCGCTGAGATGCTCATTGTCTGCTTGCCTTATCATTTTGATTATGGGAAAGCTCCCGTATCATGTGCAAGGGGTACCCCGTTGGCGGTTCTTAATGATACACATATACTTACAATAACAAGAGCTTACTCGTGACTGAAGTTGAGTAGCATGAGGATCGGTCTTCGTAAGTAAGGGGCATGAGATTTCGGTTTATAACTTGTCAAGCATCTCCTCTTAGTTGTGTAACTTTAACCTTAATCACCTTCAAGATGCTTATGATAGGGGCAATGAGAGCTGAAAACTTCAAGTAACATAATTTTTGGAAGCTCTTTATGAGACTTGAATCCCTACTTCCTTTTACAAAAGGCCTTTCTTCCACCAATATATTGAATCTCCACCTTCTACCTTTATGCACCTACTTTGAGAGCATAGTGGCCATTCTTAGTTCAATGTGCATTGTCCCAAGACTAGTTGATTGACGCATAACTTGTTATTGGTTGTTTTAAACTATTGTATCTAGTCACTCTTATGAACTTTGAAGGTGTCCTATGCATTTATATTTGCTACTCTATTGAGGGACAAGCTGAATACTTTTATGCTATGTTTTCTTTATGTGAAACAAACAAACGTCTTGCAAAGCATTGTTATTCATGAATCTTTTGTTTGTGCCTTTTCATGTTGCAACATAGTTTCTTTGTCTTATTGCTAGAACTTTGTCTTTCATGTTATGATTGAAGTACTATGATCCCAGCTTTGAATGTTTTGCAAATATTTTGATCAAGTCTTTGATGGGGCATGTCACCTCAAAAATTCTTTCTTTTTATCACTTACCTACTTGAGGACGAGCAGGAGTTAAGCTTGGGGATGTTGATACATTGTAAATATATCTATAATTTTTGATGTTCCATGCTTAGTTTTATCCACTTTCTTGTGTTTTGTTCCAACTTTGGAGTACTTTTATTATGATTTCTTGGACTAACCTATTAACAAGAGCCACAGTGCCAGCTGCCTGTTTTCTACTGTTTTTGGTTCCAGGAAAGTCAGAAAATGAATATTCTCGGAATTGGACGGGACAAAATCCAGAGTGCCTATTTTTCCGGAAGGGATCAAGTGCCAAAGTGCCTATAAATTTGACTTAATATGTGACTAGTAATTCAGCTTCACTACAATGGAATAGATAATAAAAATGCCAACAACTGGTGGATCTGTGGTGATCTGTGTCATACTATACCTGCCTAGTAAGTATTGCAACTCCAATGGAATGAAATAAAAGTGCCAACAAATGCTGGGTTTTGGCCTCAGGACAATTATCTCTAACTAGTAAATGTTCCAACTACAACGGAATGGTGAGTAAAACTGCCACTACTTATGCTATTAGGAGGACTCATTCTATCTATATCTGACTAGTAAGTGATGCAACTATAATGGAATGAATAAAACTGCCAACTGTGTGAGTTCCTCGGTTTGACTCCCTCGTTTGGTCTCAAGGGGTAATACCAGGATGGGTATGATTGGTGTTAGTATCAGGATGGATCCGAATAGGTCTTTCTTGTCCCTCTCTAATAGCCGCTAGTTATATTGAGTCTCTATAGGTTGTTTAGTGCATGTTGCGCTGCCGCTTCAGTCCACCATACCTATGTAGGCGAGAGCCGCCGAATTCTAGCCTCGCCGTGTACTAGCCTCGGTACTGACGGTCCTTTTTCCTTTGCCCTTTGTCGGCACCCATTTTGTTTTAGAAGGTTTGAGATCGATGTCGTTAGCAGGGTTACCCTTTCGGCTTGGCCTGGGCATGGTTATGGACGCCATTGGTCATTCGCCAGGGCTCTTAGCCCCATTTGCATCTTGTCCGTAGTCGAACGCTCTATCGTTTTCAAGGTGATTTGGATCTTTGTATTGTATATATGTATTCTTCACTCATGGAGTCGTTGTTTTATATATCTGTTCTGTGGGTCCCATCAAGGACTGTTGTGTAATGGTATTTCTTCGTTTTTCACGAAAGTGCCTGGTGGGCGTCCTTGAATCGTTTCTATGTGGGTTTGGCGGAAATGTCTAATACTTGCATAGGGCCAATTCGAGGGTGTTACAGAGTGGTATCAGAGCCCAGAAGTTGCGATACCCCACAAGTCTAGCCTGTAGGATAACCTAGCTAATGGCCGAAGTAAAGTGTCAAAACTATTTTGCAAAATCGGTTGGATAGATCTGATTAGGTCTGCTTTTACTCCTTACCCCTCTGTTATTCTCCTCTTACCTCTGCGTGTTTTGAATCTGCTCTCTTACCGTTCTTCGAGCCCAGGAATTCTCATGGTTGGGTTTCCGTCGTACCTTCAGGGTTTCGCTTCCTCCTTTGGCAACAGTGCTTCTACCTCCGGACTTAGTGCTATCTAAGTGATCCTTTATCTATGGTACCATTCTTTATTCCTTCTTGTGCCTTCCGGTGTTTTCCAACGCGACGACATCATCTACGCCAGATCCGATGCAGAGCATGCATCACTCCTTTGTTCCGAACCTCGATTGTCGAGATCTTTAGTCTGATTCCGAGTTTGTTGCATAATTCTCCTATTCGTGTGCAGAGTAATGGTTTGGGTGCGCGATGGACTAATCACCATCCGACTACCCTTATCATTCGCTCTTGAACATCGGATCGGTGGATCCAGCAATTTTACTCCGTCCACGGAAGCTAGAGGTGGCTTTATTTGTCGATACCTTTACCTTCTTCCTTTGTTTATCCGGAGTGTTCTCTCATCGGATGTGAGCAGCGACCTTGTTAGTGGTGTCGCGAGGATGTACATGAAGCGAGAAGATTCTGATCGCCGGCCTTCTTCCCGGTACCATAAGGCGGATCTCGAGGGCTAGATCCCTTGTTAGTGGTGTCGAATTGTGCATCCCACATAAACCACTACTAGAAAATAGCTGTGTTTTTGTGCATTGCATCATCATGACCGCATGCTCATGCCATCATGCCATATTGCATTTGAGGATCGTCATCATCGTGCATAAGTTTGTCTAAAACTATTTTATAAAAGCCTATCTTTGTCTTCCAAATATATCTCCGTCTTAATTTCAAATTAAAACTCCAGTATTTTTTCGGATCTTAATTTGTCCAAAACTATTTATAAAATCTTTTATTAAAATAAAACAAACAAACTTTTAAAAATAAAAATATTCTAGTAGGGGGAGGCATCCGGCCGGGCCAAAAGGCCCAGCTAGCCACCTACTACCCCATACCCGGCTAACCCTAAATTCTAGTGAAACCCTAACCTACCTAACCCCTCCTCTCCCACTCCTCCCAGCCGCCTCCCTCCCTCTCTCTACCTACCACACCACCACCTTGTCCCCTCACCCGCACACCCTCTCAACCGCACATAGTACACAACACACGCACACGACACACTCCCCTTCCCAACACCAACGCCACCCTGCAGGCCTCCCCACCGCCACCTGGGCGCGCAGCCCCACTCCCCACCTGCCCTGCCCCCGGCCCCACGCACACGCGGTCACACCACACGCGCGGCACGCCCAGGCGAGCCACCAACCGACACGCCCCCGCGAGCCGGCCCCACCCCGCAGCCTCTCTCTCCCACCATCTCCTCTCTCTGCCCCGCGCCCCTCGCTCGCCCACGATCCCCACCCCATGGCCGCCGCCGCCGGCAGCCTCTCCTTCGTCGAGCCCGCACACCACCGCCAGGGAGCCGCCTCGCAGGCGCACCGACCCGTGCCGCGAGCGCCGCCTCCCATTCTTTCTCCCTGCCGTCGTCGTCCGCCTCTGGCGCCACGTCCGCCTCCGTCCGCCTCTCGCGCCGCGTCCGCCTCTGTCGTCAAGCTCCGACCGTCGCCGCTCTCCGCGCCCGCCTCTGCAGCGGCCGCCAGCGAGCCCTCCCTTCCCGCGTGCGTCGTCCTGGCCTCCCTCTGCCCGGCCGCGACCCCGAGCTCCTGCGTCATCGCCGTCCGCCACCGCAGAGACGCCTCGCGCGCTTCCCGAGCCCCTGCTCGCCATCTCCTGTCGCTAGAGACAGTGCCACCTGCGCCCGTTCCCCTTCCCTGCGACCTCTGCAACGCGCCTCCTCCCTCTTCGTTGTTCGACGTCGAGCCGCCGTCTTACCCTGCATCTCCGGTCGCTAGCCCTGCTTCCCTAGCATGCCGTCGACCTCTGTCCGGGCCGCCTCGCGTCCCTCTGCCCCAGCGCGACCACGTCCTGAGCACGCCAGGCTTCGCCTCCCCGTGGCCTTCCGTCGATGCCCCAACCGCTTCTCTGCTGCTCCGCGTCCACGTCGTCTCCTGCGGGTCGACCACGCGCGGGTGTCCCTGCTCACCTCTTGTTTGTTTGATCCTAGTACCATGTTATATGCCGATAACTGTTGTGTACCGTGCTACAGATGCCTCTCTTGTGTTACGATGTGGTACTGCCAATCCAACGCTTGTCGACAAGCTCTTCCCCGGCGATCATAGACCGAACCAAGTATGATCGTGACATAAACCTGAAGGCGATTGTGTCGAATGTCAATCAAGGCCTCCTCCTCGGAAACCAAAGACGAAGCCCATTAAAGATCTCCTTCCTAGACCCGAAGACCGAAACCGCTGCCTTCTCCCTCTCGGATCCGAAGACCGATACCCGTCGAACCCTTGGAACTCCCAAGATCTTCGACCCCGATGGTGACCCTAAGCCTCTATTTTTATAATATGACATTATCCACTGTCGCATATTAAATTGTTCATGTCGCATACATATTTTGGGGTTTGTGGGTACTTTATCGATTAACCTCATAATTAAATATGGAGTCAATATGCGGGATACTTTTGTCTTATTCCGGACTCCATTTAAATTGGTGTAGCGAACCGATACCATGTTTCGCTCTGTTAATACAACATTTAAATTGCGGGGGTTCTAAATAACTTGAACCGTATAATTAATTGTCGGGACCTCGGTCCCGCTTAATATTTCCTAATTGCACCGCATCTATGCCATGCCATGCATCATATCATAATCATGCCGGATCTTCTGCCGTAGTATTAAATAGTGCATCCGGTGTTTCTTTTAGTGCTTTGCTTCTTCGCGGATTAGGCCGATGAGTTGATGCGAGTATCGACAAGTTCTCCGGATATGAACCTTCGGCAGTATTTCCCATGCGAGCATCTCTCCCCCTTCTACCTATTTTGCACTTATAGTCTTTACTTCCTCCTGTTTATCTATTCCTATATGTGTCGCGATGCTTTAGTTTCCGTACACTAGTTATATCCCGTGCAACCTCTATATTGCCTTGGACACCTCCTATTACCTGTGTTTCGTAGATAGTTGGCCTTGCGAGTCGTAGTTGCTTGCTCAGGTGCGATCTCGTGTTGTCAAGTACCACAATTGTTGGAATGCTGGCAGATGTTTATGGTGGAGATGATCATGACTTTAAATACAACTATTAAATTGCTGGGATAACTAATGAAAGAGGCACCAGTGGACAATATATGCTATTTGGTTTTTCATGTCCACTTGTGTCCCGTAGGCCCCGAGTACTTGATACTTGTTCCTTGACTATTCTCACTATCCACATACGGGAGACTCTATGAATCCCCCTTAGCCAGAGCTTGATTCATTTCTTATTTCTTGGGGCCACAAACTAGTTTGGGGTTTTATTACTATCCTGTACTTATGCCATGTTTTACTGCTTTATTTATGATTGTGCGTGGAGCACCTGTACTGTTTAGGATTGCGGAGTTTTTCACGGTATCGACAAGCCCAGTCACACTTTCGGGTTCCCAGTCGTTTACAGCCATTGGCGCAAACCTTGGGTCCGTCTCGGAGCCGGCCAACTTCGTTGCGGGTAGCTTAATGGGTTCGCCCCCTGAAATATTTTATGAATCCTGTGATTGCTTTGTCGTGAAAGCCTCGTTGGTTTTTGAGTTGGTTTTTCCGAGGTTGATCATGTGTGTGTTGCTATTTGTGCACCCCTGTAGTGTAGATCTTTCCGAAAGCCGTGTGCGCAGTTATGGACGACTTGGAGCACAATATCTCAATCATAGACAAGCATAACTAAAGTAGTGCTGTAGATTTGACTTAATATGTGACTAGTAATTTAGCTTCACTACAATGGAATGGATAATAAAAATGCCAACAACTGGTGGATCTGTGGTGATCTGTGTCATACTATACATGCCTAGTAAGTATTGCAACTCCAATGGAATGAAATAAAAGTGCCAACAAATGCTGGGTTTTGGGATTCCTCAGGACAATTATATCTGACTAGTAAATGTTCCAACTACAACGGAATGGTGAGTAAAACTGCCACTACTTATGCTATCAGGAGGACTCATTCTATCTATATCTGACTAGTAAGTGCTGCAACTATAATGGAATGAATAAAACTGCCAACTGTGTGAGTTCCTCGGTTTGACTCCCTCGTTTGGTCTCCAGGGGTAATACCAGGATGGGTATGATTGGTGTTAGTATCAGGATGGATCCGAATAGGTCTTTCTTGTCCCTCTCTAATAGCCTCTAGTTATATTGAGTCTCTATAGGTTGTTTAGTGCATGTTGCGCTGCCGCTTCAGTCCACCATACCTATGTAGGCGAGAGCCGCCGAATTCTAGCCTCGCCGTGTACTAGCCTCGGTACTGACGGTCCTTTTTCCTTTGCCCTTTGTCGGCACCCCTTTTGTTTTAGAAGGTTTGAGATCGATGTCGTTAGCAGGGTTACCCTTTCGGCTTGGCCTGGGCATGGTTATGGACGCCATTGGTCATTCGTCAGGGCTCTTAGCCCCATTTGCATCTTGTCCGTAGTCGAACGCTCTATCGTTTTCAAGGTGATTTGGATCTTTGTATTGTATATATGTATTCTTCACTCATGGAGTCGTTGTTTTATATATCTGTTCTGTGGGTCCCATCAAGGACTGTTGTGTAATGGTATTTCTTCGTTTTTCACGAAAGTGCCTGGTGGGCGTCCTTGAATCGTTTCTATGTGGCTTTGGCGGAAAGGTCTAATACTTGCATAGGGCCGATTCAAGGGTGTTACAAACACATTACTATGCATCTTCATTGCCAGTAGTCTGAGTGCCAAGCCTTCACGTCCACTGGCTTCTTCATTTCTTGCCTTCTTCCTCTTCCTCGGTGCCAATTTTCTTAGCTTCACGTACTCTGCATCACCGGGACAATGGGCACCAGAATCGTGTCCAACATCATCTTTCCACTCGTTTTTAATTTCTTCGGGCAGCAAAATGGCTGACCCGATAGTCATGTTTCTAACCTTGTGGCGCTTCCTGTCAAAGAAACAAGACTATTGCATAACTGCCCAATATCTACAGAGTAAATAAAACAAAAATTACAATTCAACACAATACATGCGAACTCGAAGAGACTTTTGCTTACCAGGAGCTAATTGGGTTCGAGCAACCACCCTGTCCAAGAATATAAGGGCGACTCCCAGTTGCAGCAGCTTCCACATCCAGTACATCACAATTCAGCTCAAACATGCAATCCGAAGCATACCTTTTCATCAACCCAATTAGCTGACTGTCACACGTTGGAGGAACCATGATGGCACGTTCATCCATGAAGCCGAACATGCAGTCTTCTTTGGCCATAATTCATCATGATTATGCAGAGAAAGAACCATACCAGATATAGTGCAGATCTGCTCATGCGCTTCTTCCATCGTGATACAGTGGTGTCCATACCACTTCCCTTAGAGTCGTACCTGAAGAGGACTACCATAACCAGGTAAGGGTGGTCCACGGAGATCCCACTTGACAGAAAACTGTGGATGAAATATGTTTGTCAGCGTTGGGCTAACAAACAATTTTAGGTTTAGTAGGCAGCTAGCAGTTATAATTAGTGTGAATAGCAAAGAGAAGGGTAGCTCACCCGCTTGTAGCCAGAACTTCTTCTTCCTTGGTAGTAGGATCAGCCATCCTCCGAGCTGCTCGGCTCGTCGGCGGCGGAGGCAGGCTAGAGCCTCGCAATGGCGGCTACGGCATGCGCCATTGGAGCTTAGGATCAGTGACTGGGCGCAGAAACTAGGCGTAGGAACTTGGCGCCAGAAGTCAAATGTCCGAAGGGATCGTCCTGCTTGGAGGGTGGATTCCGACGCTACCGGTGCTAGGGGAAAGGTGGGAATGGATTTGTGAAATTGGTCAACACATCCAGTCCACTTAGTTACTCAATTTACCAAAGAGGTTTCTGCGTTGGCGCTCGCGTCACGGACATATGACCGACATGAGGGTCCCGACCGTCTACTTCAAGGGGCAGTTTGACGGAATGTTTGAATTTGGCAGGGGTGAGATGAGTTTGCCTCGAAATGGCCCCTCTCAGTAGTTGGTGGCCCAACATTTCGAAACGCGGCAATTTCAGGCAACTTAGGTACCGCCATGCGCTGTCCTGCGAACTTTGGTACCGTAGACGAACATGCCCCTTGGCAGCCTATCAATTGTGTTGCATCTGGGTTGGAGTTATCAAGGGTTTGATTGAGAGCATGGTCAGCTACTTGGGTCATTCCGTTATGGGGTTGTGTATCTGACGAGGTCGTCAAGAAGACGCATCCCACGAGTGCAAAATATGGATGAAAGTAAATGCAATAAGACACATAGCTGAGGCAATTAGATTTATTAATTTTGAGAATATCAGGAGGTACAATGTGTGGATAAGTAGCATGACTAAGTAGCCTTATTGAAAAGTAAAATGATCCAGAGGTAGAGACGTCGCAGCTGCGCGACATTCCAGGGGTTGGAGTATTCGAATCCACTCTCTACGTCCTTCAAGCGATAGGCGCCACCTGGGATTACTTTAGTGATCATGTAGGGTCCCTCCCAGGGGGACTCGAACTTGAGGTGTCCCTTCTGCTTTAGACGCAAGACAAGGTCTCCTTCGACGAAGGACCTTGGACACAGCCGTTGGCTATGGTAGTTGTGGAGACTATACTGGTAGATCGTTGATTGCTCCACAGCGATTTCACATGCTTCGTCGAGGAGATCGACGGAATCCTTGAGTGCGGCCGTAGATTCGGCCTAACTATAAGCGACGACCCTTGGGGCCTTGTAGCGCACTTATGCGGGTAGCATCACCTCAGCACTATGCACCATGAAGAATGGCGTGTAGCCTGTGGTGTCGTTTGGTGTCGGGCGCAGGGTCCATAGTACGAAAGGCAACTCCTCGGCCCAGCAACCAGCTGCTTGCTCGAGTGGTCGAAGAAGTCTCTTCTTGATGCCATTGCAGATGAGGCCATTGGCCTTCTCGACTTGACCGTTCGTCCAAGGATGTGCTATAGAGGCGTAGCTGCTGTTGATTCCCAGGTTTCCACATAAATCCTAGAACTCGTTCGAGGTGAAGTTCATCCCATTGTCGATGATGATGCTGTGTGGCACCCCAAACTTGAAGACGATGGACTCGAAGAACTTGAGGCTGTGGTGCCTGTCTGGTTAGTCACCAGCATGGCCTCGATCCACTTGGTGAACTTGTCGATGGCTACGAGGAGGTAGACGTATCCTCCGGGTGATGATTTCTGCAGCTTGCCGACCATGTAGTGTCCCCATTGCACAAAGGGCCAAGCCCTGGGTATTGTCCCTAGTTCCACGCCTAGTGTGTGCGGTTTATCCACAAATCATTGGCAAGCATTGCACTTCTGGACAATGTCCTTAGCGTCGTGCATCGCGGTTGGCCAATAGAAGCCAACTCCTAGAGCTTTAGCGACAAGGGCATGACTGCCGGCGTGATGCCCGCAGGTGCCCTCGTGTTTCTCAAGGAGGATGCCCCTTCGGTCGCCATTGGTGATGCATCACTTGAGTACACCCATGATGCTACGCTTGTACAACTCGCCGTTAATGATAGTGAAAGCCTTGGAGCGCGACGCTATGTGTTGGGCATCTATTGGGTCATCCGACAGCCTTTTGGTGAGCAGGTATGTGATGTATGGCTGCATCTAGGATGGCTCGATGAGCATGACCTCCTTGGGACCTTCATGTGCGGATCCATGTTCTGCATTGCTGGAACCTTCGAATTATTCGGGTGGCATAACCCCCGAGTTTGTTGATTTGCTGGATGGTCCTATGGGAGTCTTCGGCTTGATGGAGCGTTTGCAGATCTTCTCAAGGAATACGCATGGAGGCACTAGGGCGCAAATGCAGCATATGTTGGCAAGCGTGTCAGCCTCATTGCTTTTGCGGCCTACATGTCGTAGCTTATAGCCGTCGAAGTATCCTTCGAATGTATCATAGAGATCGCGGTATGTGATCACGTTGTCACTCAAAGCATCGCATTGGTTCATGGTTTGGTTTACCACGAGATCAGAGTAACCGTAGATGATGAGTCATGTTGCACCACATGATTTGGCCATCCGCATCCTGTGTATCAGGGCCTTGCACTCTACCTCGTTGTTGGAGGCGTGGAACTTCATCGGTAGAACATACCTCATCTCGTGACCCTGTGGTGATGTCAAGATGATGCTGGCGCCAACTCCCTATTGATGCTTGGATCTGTCAAAGTGCATTGTCCATAGGCAGGACATGTCCGGTGTATCTGGGAGGTGGTTCTCCATCCAGTGGATGAGGAAGTCCGGTAGAACTTGCGACTTGATCGCCAATCACCGCTCGTATGTGATATCCCATAGGGACAACTCAATTCCCCAAAGGGCGACTCGCCCCGTAGCATCGGAATTGTTGAGGATGTATCCCTGTGGGACGTCGTTCACCACAACTATGGGGTTCTCTTGGAAGTAGTGGCATAGTCGCCGCGCTGTCATGAAGACACCGTAGGCCAGCTTCTGGTAATACGGGTACCGTTATTTTGTTGGTGTTAGGACCTCGCCGAGGTAGTATATGGGGCGCTGCACCCCATGAATCTTGTTGTCTTCCGCTCATTCTACTACCATCATGGTACTAACCACCTGGTTGGTGGTGTAGATGTATAGCAACATTAGCTCCTTTTCCCTAGGGGTCACCAGCACAGACGAGATGGATAGTAGGCGCTTAAGATCATCGAATGCTTCTTGCACCTCATCCATCCACTCAAATTTATTAGTTTTGCGGAGGAGGTGGTAGAACGATAGTGCCTTCTCGCCCATTCGACTGATGAATCGACTTAGAGCCGCGATTCGCCCAACCAGTTGGTGGATGTATTTTACATTCTTAGGCTTCTCAATGGACAATATGGCTTGTATCTTCTTCGGGTTAGCCTTGATTCCACTGGCGGATATGAGGTACCCAAGTAATTGCCCATATGCGACGCCGAAGGCGCACTTCTCTGGATTTAGCTTGATTCGGTAGCGGTCGAGGTTATCGAAGGTCTTGCAGAGATCATCGATGAGTGTAGCTTCCTCCTTGGTTTTGATGACGATGTCATCGACATAAACTTGGATATTCCGACCAAGCTGGTTTTTGATGCAGGCCTGCATACACCGTTGATAGGTGCCTCCTGAGTTCTTCAACCCGAAGGGCATTATTAAAGGAGTCCTCACATAGCGTGTTTAGATATGTGGGGGGTAAGGCGGAGAGTTTTCGGGTACGAGGTAACACAGCTTACCCAGGTTCAAGTCCCACAATGGTGGTGGAA
Organism: Avena eriantha; assembly: GCA_910589775.1. Classification (NCBI taxonomy): domain Eukaryota; kingdom Viridiplantae; phylum Streptophyta; class Magnoliopsida; order Poales; family Poaceae; genus Avena; species Avena eriantha. Next base: position 273,307,016 of record OU342742.1, read on the forward strand.
CTCTACTCCTGCTATAAATCACTATAATGGCAATACGCCGAGTTATAGGGATCGGTTCACTGTGCAAGTTGTTGTATGTTGTGTGTCTTTCCCCAAAGGCTCCCACATGTCTGGCTTATAAAGGCACCATAACCTAGGGTTACAGGGAAAGGACCTTGCCAGACAAGTTACATAATACTAACTAGTCTTCATATCTTGTTCTCCAAGGCTCCGAGTATGTTGGTGACTCCCATGTAGCCTTCCTATATCCGGCATGGGCCTTCCTTCTAGATCCGTCTAACTGCCCCCCTAGCAGGCCATAGGCCATGCTACCAACTGTGGGCCACCTAGGTTAGACGGATTAGAGACATGCAATGGTGATACCCATTTAGCATATCCCCAACAGTAGCCCCCGGAGGACTTTGCGATCTTGCACCGTCTTTCCTTAAGGTCTTGAATGCTCCATCTAAGTGATGTTGGCAATCTGTCAAGTAACATCTCGAAGGTCTCCCAAAGAACCCTGTAGTCCTCTCCGTCTTTCATATGTAAGTCGGAGATTCTTTAAATCTTTGTTTCCAGAGTTGGATAACTTCCGTCTTCGATGGAGTCTTCATATGTGACTACTCGATTGCAACGGTCTGAAGATGACATGGGCTACATCCTACGCTATCTCAAAACTCATAGAAGTCAGTAAATTAATCATTAGCTATTTTTATGCATGCAAAATCCAAAATGTTAAATCGGCAAAGATGGAGGACGTGGTGAAATTACCATGCATGTGCATCTCCAGGCCAGCAACATTGCATCCGTTAGATCTCTTTGAACAAATCTCGACACTTGGGTCTATATATTTTAACTTCGATTGGAATATTTTCTTTATGTGCATTCCCTCCTGCGTCTTCTTCCTCCTCTATCCGCACGACCATTCGAGCTCATCGACGGAAAACCCTAACAAGAGCCTTCTTTCCTCCCCATCTTCCTCCACCTGTGCAATGGCCTCCAACAACAGTGTTCCATCAACGACGACCACCCCTGAGGCTTCAATGGAGCCATGCTAGAGAGTAACCATCCCACCGGAGGGTGTTATCGTTCCCGTATCCGCCGTGGTGGAATCCACCGGCGGCGACCAAAAACGGGCGGCACCAGACGCTGTAGAAGAAGATGTCGATTACCACAAGGGAGTGTGGAGAGGTTCTGACCTCTCCATCGAAGACCTGCAAGAACTCAACGTCGAGGGGTATCTCCCTGTGATGGATGGCTTGGCTTGGCGGCCGGAGAGGTGACTCCTTCCCCCAAGCTAGAGAGAAGGTGTACCTCAAAGCTCAACTGGTACATGGTGTAATCCTTCCAGTCTCGGACTTCTTCCTGGATGTCCTCTAGCACTTCCAGGTACTTCCCCACAACCTCTCTGCTAACAACATCCTCATACTCAGCAATTTCATAGCTTTGTGCGAAGGATACCTCGGAATTAATCCTAGGTTAGATTTGTTTATTTACTTCTTCACCATTAATAGAGAGTCCGTAGAATACAAAGATGAGTTGCAGATTTGCGGAATAATCTGTTTCAAGATCCGTCCTCACCTGTGATTCCCTGACATCGTTGGTCATGAGTCCTGCAAGAACTAGCAGTGGACATATTTCTATGGCCCAGATATCCCTCTAGAGGGCCGTCAAGACTCATACCCTGATTTTGTCGACGGAGCCGCCATCGAGGCCCCCACACGGAGATCCCAAGGTCCCCTTCCGTCCGACGACGGGGCCTCTCGCACTGTAAGGCGGATAGAGTGGCTAGTAGGCGGAGGACTAACCGGCTTGGACCTAGCCATGTGCTGGTTCATGAGGCGAATCCAACCTCTGCAGCACCATGCCGAGCTGATGCACAAGTTCTCCAAGGACAGAAAACATCCCATGCGAATCTCGCGAGACAACTTCTCCAACGACTCCATCAAGCTCCTGCTTAAGGACATGATCAAGGTGAAAGACAATAATCGCAGCTTCAAGATCACCTTTGACATGTACGAAGGAGGCAAGAGCCAAGAGGTAACTATGCTTCCTTTGTTACTCGTTATACATATATACTCTTAGGTCTTTCGTCTTGAATGCATTACCCATTTGACTCGTTGTTGGATCTATCAGCTGGTGACCTTGGTGGCGCATCAGATGGCCTCCCAGGTCTACGACCCAAAGCTAAAGGATATCCATGTTGTGTCTGATGACGACGCACCCAAGGACCAGACAGCTCCAACAGCGCGAAAGCGGAAGAGCTCCACCTATGACGCTGCTGCCGAGGGCAAGAAAAAGAAAACGGAGAGTGTAGTCTCCAAGAAATTCACTACCGCTTGAGAGGCGGAGAAGAAGAAATCCACCAACATCCCCTTAGCTAGGTCGTTTGCTATAGTGTAAGTATATTCATTCTCCGGTTTAATTTTCATTGCACCTATACAACTCCTGTACTTATACTGTGTATGTTTCAGGAAGAAGTCCGATGTTGGCTTGAAGCGGACCTCCAAAGTTGTTGGAGGTTCCAAGAATATTCGCGACATGTTTTCCATATCGTCTCCCACTGCTTCTCCCCTGACCCCTACCGCCAAGCCTATAACAGGCCCCACTAGACCTTCATCCCCCGTCATTCCTGAGGTCTCCTTCATGGAGACAGAAGTTAATCCATCAATTGATACCTCAGGCCCTGCCGGCATGGATATTGATCCTAGTGACCAGGCCACGCAAGAAAGTATCTCCTCCAAAATGGCTAAAGCTCCGGCTAAGGATGCCATTGAAAAAGGGAAACGGGCAATGTAGGGAGCGGAGGCAAAAGCGGCCATAACAACAGGTGAGGCAGGAACCTCTGAGCCATCAACCTCCATCATAACGCACCAGGCGGCCAGGGCTTCATCCATGCCTTCAGCTTCGACAACTCCTCTGCCTTTAACTCCTCCGACTCTATGCCTGGTCGATCTCATCAAACAGGCATATGCTATATACAACAATGCCCAGACCTTCCATAATGCATACGCTCATCTGGCCAACAATCTGAAGGTTATTACCATTGTAAGTTTCTGAACTTTACTTCTTTTACTTTGTACTATATCCCACTGTAGCCCCTGAGCTCTTAGGCGGAAAATCACTAGTTTTTGGCCTGAGAACTCCAAAGAACTAAGTGTAGAACTTGTTAGTGTGGCCCCCGAGTTTCTATTTTAGAATGAATAATTCTGACTAGATACTCTAAGAGAGAACACTTGTCAATTAAAATGTGATACTGTAGTCCCTGAGCGTTTAGTTGAAACAAAATAGTTCTGACTAGATTCTATAGAAGAACTAAGCACTCTATCTTCTTTGGAGAATGAAAATACCGAGAGAAAAAATGACACTGAGAAGTATGACAAGATGAATAAGGATCTGGATCTTGAAAAGGGTAAAATAGCCTTCCTGAAGGAATAGATAAAAAATAGCAAGCGTATGTTTTCTTCTAACAGCTCCTTTTGTTTCTCATGGACCCATTTAGTTCGACATCTCATAATGCTTTCCATGTTCTGTCTTGCAGAGCCCATTGCCAAAGCGAAGAGCATCATCGAGCAATCCAAGCATATCCAGGAGCTCGATGATGAAAATAAAATCTTGAAGAAAGACCTATCCGATGCTATCGAGGGCCATGAAGAGACAATGAAGGTGATGCAAGGATCTACTAACGCTGAGATGCATCGCCTGAAGAACGATATTACGCAACTCAAGGCACAAAATCAAGCTGCCAAAGAGCAGAATGATAGGAACCTTGAGATCTACAAGAAGCTTCAGAAATAGCATGACATCTTGGCGGAAACTTGCAAGCAAGCTGAGACGAGCATCTTCGGTAACTTTCCTCCGACTTTGTCAATTCTGTAAGATGGACACTTGTATTTTTATACTCCTGACCCTTGTTTCTGACGAAAACACAACCCCCATTCGTTTAACCAACATGGGAGAAGGTGCTCCGGATCCAAAGGAATGAATGATTCTTTCCGGCAAGTTCATCAACACTGTCATCACACAAGCCAAGGCAATAGCCCTGCCACTGGTTATCACCATCAAGGCGACATAATTTGATGCCAAGTACTCGGAAATCCTGCGCCGAGCCCTCGGGAAAATCAAGGACCGGAAAGCTTCTTGTGTCTGGGGTGGTGCAAGGATGGACTTGTGCTTGGTCAAAGCACACTATGATAACACCAACCTAGTCTTGATAACCTCCGCCATGCCGAAGCTGGACGAGGATGAAAATGAGATCGATAGTGATGCTATATGGAACTCCCTTGCCGGCTATGATACCAAGGTTGCCAAGCTGACTCAAGCAGACGTCTTCGTGCCTGCTGAGGAGATGGATGACGACATGGCATATTTAGAATCTAGCACGGGGCCCTCTGAGTTTGACGAGCTCTCCAGGCCTGTCTCTCCTGCTGCTGCTGATGTAGTGTAAAAGTCCCCTGTAGCAAAGCCATAAAAACATTGATGTATTAAATGTATATGTGCAATTTGTATGCGGAAAAACTTATGTGTTCGTCAGGTAGAAAACTTATCTACAATCCTCCTACTACTTATCTAGATATAGCGTGTATATATTTTTTAAGTAAGTGTTGGCTTATCCATTATTCTAGTTCGTATGCTTGACCTTTCAAGAGACGGAAACCCCTTAGCACAGAACTATGAACTCAGGTGATGATGCTTAATAGCACCGTCAAGAACCTAAGAGCAAAATCGTCGGCTTTGAGGGCCAAAAAGTAACTACTCCAGAATCCACATAAGAACATTAGAAAACGTGTAGACCAGAAAACTTAAGCTAACGCCAGTATGCGGAATTTTCACAGGTGCGAATGCAAACTTGTGCATAAAGGGTTTATATGATCCAAAAATGAAAAACTAAAGGAGGTAAAAGACTCAGGAAATATGAGTGAACCAAATGCTTTATTTCATTGATCATATAAGGTACTTATTACATAATATAAAATATCTTAAGAGTGAAAGGGACGTAGTTGTGCTATGTTCCATGGTCAGTCTGTCTCCGGGAAATCATCATCGGAGTCATGTTGCTTGACCTTGTGCATTTTTGGCCTATATTTTAACTCGTGAATGCTGACGAGGTAGTAGGAACCATTGAGCAATGCTTTGCTTATGACGAACGGTCCTTCCCAAGGCGGGGATAGTTTGTGTGATTTTTCCTGCTTGAGTCTAAGAACCAGATCACCTTCTTTAAACGAGCGATGCCTAACGTGGCGACTATGGTAGATGGTGGATCTCTGGCATGCCAGCATGTTCTCTTCCTCTAGTAGGTCAACAGATAGGCGTCTGGATTCTTCAGAATCATCATCCTTGTAGGCGGCGACTCTTGGTGCTTCGTGGAGGATGTCGGATGGTAGGACGGCTTCTTCTCCATAAACCATGAAGAAAGGTGTCAAGCTTGTAGATCTGTTCGGTGTTGTTCTTAAACTCCATAGCATAGATGGCAACTCCTCCGCCCAGGCTCTAGTTGCTCTATGTAGCGGTGCCTCCAAGCGTGGCTTGATTCCCTGTAGAATTAATTCAATGGACCATTCAACTTGCCCATTTGAATGTGGATGTGCCACAGATGCGAGGTCAAGGCGGATGCCTCTTTCGTGACAATACTCCTGAACTTCTCCGAGAGACAAATTTTTGCCATTGTCGGTGATGATGCTATGTGGGAGACCAAATCTCAGCATCAAATCCTGGACAAATTTTAGGGTTGTTGCCCCATCGAGCTTTCTAATGGGTTTAGCTTTAATCCATTTTGTGAACTTGTCAACTACTACAAGTAGATGTGTAAATCCATAAGGTGTTCTTTGCAAAGGTCCAACCATGTCAAGCCCCCAGAATGCAAATGGCCAAGTAATTGGTATTGTTATCAATTCTTCAGCTGGAACATTTGGTAGTCTTGCATAAAACTGGCACCCACGACAGGTTCATACCATCTTGTCGGTGTCTTCCTTAGCAGTTAACTAGTAGAATCCTTGCTGGAAGGCCTTGGCCACCAGCAATCAGGGAGTGGCATGATGCCCGCAATCTCCGATATGTATTTCTCTAAGGATGTCAATACCTTGCTGCTCGGAGACGTGCCCCAAGAAAACTTATGTGGTACTTCTTTTGTATAGATGGCTGTCAATAATTATGTAGCATTTTGCTCTGTGTACTATCTCACGGCTTTCGACTTCGTCAGCAGGCAAAATTTTGTCTTGAAGATAGTTCATGAACGGTTTCATCCAAGCTGGAGAGGTCACTGTTACTGCATTAACAAATGAGTCCACTCTATCTGGGTTGTCGGGGTCCATGCTTTTCACTGATGGAGTCCGCAAATGCTCCAGAAAAACACCTGGTGGAATTGGTCAGTGAGCTGATCCAAGCTTTGATAGTAGATTTTCCGCTTCATTGTCCTCCCTTTTGACATACTTGACTTCGTAGCGGTTGAAGCACTTGGCTATCTCATCTACTTTGTCTCGATATGTCGCCATCATACGGTTCCGTGCATTCCAGGTGCCAGCCACCTGCTGGGCAACCAAGTCGGAATCTCCACAACAAACTATGCGCTTGATGCCAATATCCTTGGACACACGAAGTCCGTGAATGAGGGCCTCATACTCCTCCATGTTGTTTGTAGCGTTGAAGTGGATCTGAAGGACGTACTATAACTTCTCTCCCGTCGGTTATTGTAATAATACACCAGCCCCCGAGCCATTGACCAACTTGGATCCGTCAAAGTGCATGATCCAATACTCTGGTTTTGGTAGAAGAGTGTCTTCTGGCAGTTCTGTCCAATTTGCAATAAAATCCGCCAATGCTTCACACTTGATAGCATCGCGTCTTTTGTAGGTGATTTCAAAGGCGGCAAGTTCAATGCCCCACTTTGCCACCCTTCCTGTACTGTTTCTATTGTTGATGATGTCAGACTGCGGAGCTTTGCTCACTACTATGATGGGGTGCTCCTAGAAATAATGCCTTAGCTTGCGTGAAGCAAGGAAAACTCCATAAGCTATCTTATGGTGGTGCGGGTAACGCTATTTGGATTCCGTCAAGACCTCACTTACATAGTCAACTGGTCGCTGAACTACGTATTAGTGCATTGGTTCCATGCGCTCCACCATGATGACGATGCTGATAACCCGGTTGGTTCTCGCCATGTAAATTAACATAGGCTCCCTTGATACCGGTGCTGCAAGTATTGGTGTGGAGGAGAGTATCTCTTCAACTCCCGAAGTGTTGCATCTGCTTCGTCCATCTAGATGAATTTATCCGCCTTCTTGAGCAACTTGTAGAATGGCATAGCCTTCACCAAGTCGGCTGATGAACTGGCTTAGTGCTGCGATGTAGTCTGTGAGCCTTTGTATGTGCTTCAAGCATGTAGGGCATTTGATGTCAAGGGTGGCCTTTATCTTCTCTGAGTTGACCTCAATTCCATGGTGCAAAACGATGAAGCCGAAAAATTTGCCGGATTGCACACCTAAGACACACTTCTTAGGGTTAAGCATCATGTTGTATTTCTGGAGATTGTCAAAGGTTTCCTGCAAGTCGATGATTAGGTCGTTTGATTTCATTGACATCACCGCGATATCGTCCATGTAAGCATGTACGTTGTGACCTATCTGGTCATGTAGGCAATGCTGCATCGTCTGCTGGTATGTAGCACTAGCATTTTTCAACCCAAAGGGCATCGTGACATAGCAGTATGTGCCATAACGTGTGGTGAACAAAGTGGCCAATTGGTCGGACTTTTGCATCTTAATTTGGTGGTATCATGAGCATGCATCGCGAAAACACAAAAGTTCTGAGCCAGCCGTCGATTCAATGACTTGGTCAATGCGAGGCAAAGCAAACGGATCCTTTGGACACTCTTTGTTCAAGCCGGTGAAATCAACGCACATTCTTAATTATTTGAGGCCCTTTTGGGGGACAAGTACATGATTGCCACCCATTGGGTGTGAATGACTTTTCAGATAAAAGTATCCTTAAGTAACCTAGCTATCTCTTTGCCTATATCATGTTGTCTTTCATCACTGAAACGTCATAGAGGTTGCTTCATCGGTTTTGCCTTAGGATCAATATTCAAGCTATGCTCGGAAAGTTCCCTAGGTACACCTTTCATGTCGGCAGGTTACTAGGCGAATATGTCCTTATTCTCACGGGGAACTCGATGACCATGCTTTCCTATTTAGAATCCAGGTCCGTGCCAATGGCGGTGGTGTTGGAGGAATCTCCTTTAACAAGCTCCACCTGATTGTTCTTGATGGCGGCCTTGAATGCGGTGTCCATAGCAGTAATTTGCTTCTTCAAAGACGACATATCTGAGGCGTCAACCTGGCTCTAAATCTCCTTGAATTCTTCACCATAGAGGACGGCTTCTGCGAAGGCGACTTCGCTTAGATCGCACTCCCTTGCCTTGGTGATGCTTCCATCAACGGTGATCATGTCATTTGGCTCGGGTATCTTGAGCTTGTTGTAGACAAAAAATGGCCTAGCGAGGAAGGATTGGAAGATGTCGCGTCCAAAGATGACATGGTACACGCTCTTGAAGGGCACCACTTCGAAGGTCATGCACTCTTGGCGGTAATTGTTGACATTACCAAAGGAGACCGGAAGGGTGATGCAGCCAAGGGAATTGGCTTGCCAGCCAGGAACAACGCCATGGAACACAGTGTTGCTCTTCCTTAGCTGGGTCTCTATCAAGTTCATCTTGTGCAGTGTATCCAGGTACATGATTTTGATGCTGCTTCCACTGTCCATGAGGCACTTGGTGAACTCTATGCCGTCAATCAATGGGTTGACGACCATGGCATACTGGTTCTCAATTGGGATGAGGTCTGGATGATCTTGTCTATTCCAAGTGATTGGAATCTTCGACAACATGACGTACTGGGGAACTGGATGGAGGGTACCATCTGTAACATCTGAAAAATATTAAACAAGCTTATCAAGCTCTAATCACCCAAGTTTAGGGTTAACAAAAACTTTTATTACTAAACTTAATATGAGTGTATGTGTGTTTTGCATTTGTGTATGAATGATTGCTATTGCCATGTTTGATTGTTACAAATAATTAGGTGTAGTCTAAAGATGAATACTACATCATCTAGGTCAATTACAAACAGAATCAAATGAAAAGAAAATCAAATATAGATCATATGATCAAATGGTCATTTTGGCCAAACTTATCCACTAGACCATTTTGGGTGTTCCTAGTAAAGGATTTCTAACAGAAACAATTCCAATTCTTTTCACCCCTTGCTAGACCAAGTAAAAGTGAATCCAAGCAAACTTCACAAAAGGACAGAAACTATTTTCAAAACTATTTGAGAGGCAATTCAAAATTGAATAAAATTCATATGTATAGATCACCACTTTTCCAAAACCACTCAAATCAATTCCCCTTGACAAATCCTAGTAACCATAGACTACTAAGCAAGTACTCAGATCACTCACCAAAAATCATTCAAAATTTTGGAAATGTGAATTCATGCGGCCATTTGGTCGAACACCTGGTAGACACAGTACAATCTCAACCACTGTACACTATTTTGAGCTATCAATTGATCATCAAATGTACTCAATTCTACTCCACTACTAGCTCATGATCATTCCTAGTCCTTAGCCGTGCAGTGGAGAGCCTCATCTCCACCATTGCACCAGTGGCACGCACGTACTGAGCCGGCCATGCCGGTCGAGCATGAACCACTCGCTGGACGCCACGCCACCCTCTCCCACGACACCTAGCAGCTAGCCATGATCTCGCCGCCACCCCCTGTCCACCCCTTGACCAACAGCGAGAGCAGGAGACGCTGGAATCGCCGCGCCCATTTAAGTCCCTGCCATGCCGAGAGCACGATGGAGCGCCGCAGCTACCTCGCATGCACACGCCGTGCCTCGCTCTCTCTGCTCGTACCCGCAGTCGCCGTGGCACCAGTGACCTCCTAGACATGATCATTCACGGCCATGCGCCCCATGTCCATCGTACTTCATGACGAACGCCCGCGTACCCGAACAGAGCTCCGACGTTGCCCGACCAACAGAGACCTCCCCTTGCTGTGCCGTCACTCGCATGACGATCGCCGCAGTCCCCCGCACCGACCCATGCCCTCTGCCATGTTCAAGGCGACCTGTAGCAACGTCGCCGGAGAAGCCAGACCATGCCGTCCAGCCTCCAACGCTGGGTATAAATCGACGCCACCCTATACCTCATTCTCCACTCAGCTAGGAACCTCACCGCCCTTCCCTAGAGCAAAGCGAGCACCACGATGCCAGAATTTGGCCGAAGTCCGGCGCTGCAGTGGAGGAAGGAAGCCGTTGATTGAAGCCACCCCAGGAGCCGCCGTGACCGCCAATCGAACCGCCGTCGATGAAAACGCCATTCGCCCCCATCGCCGACCTTAGCTGGACACCTGGTGAGTCTCACGCGACCCCCACCGCCGTGTTAGGGTTAGAATATCGCCGGAGCCATTCGACGTAGACGATGAACCTCAGCCGTTAGATCCCGTTTTAATCGTAAGGCTAGGATTGCTAGATACCGTTTCGGTTTAGATGAGTCACTGACATGTGGGACCGTTTTGTCGGCAGCCCGCTGCGCTAGCGCTGTGCAGTTGGGCCGGCTCATGTCTTTTCTCGCATAGAGCCCGGTGATTCAAATATGATTTTGCCAATTTAGTTAAAACCATATTCTATCAGTAGATTCAAAATTTAATTCAAAGAGTTATACTGAACCAAATTGCATGATTAAAATTTTGATAGAAAGATATTGAAAATATCTAATAACTCCCATTGGATTTATACCATTTGGAATTATAGATCACCTATATCAAAAATAACAAGACAAATACCTTTGACATTTCAAACATTTTTCTATAATAAACTATAAATTCTTTTGAGATGATTCCACCTCTCAAAAATCACATTTGCCATGCTCTACATAAATATGTAAAAAGATTTGGTTATACAGATATTAAACATGGACTAGTATTAAAAGAGTGCTATATAGGCTTTTCTAGTCACTTTAATATTGTTAAATAGTCATATTAAATCTTGTGATGCATGGCCATCATTTTAAATCACATTCCCAGGTATTGGAATATGTGGTGATGACATGAGTCAACATGATCCACTATTTTAATTGGAAAATATTAAATCTTAAACATTTTTAATGAGTAGAAATTACTTTTCTCAAATCTTATATTTACTAATTGGAGGCACCGTAGAAAACATCACATTAATCCTAGACTTTAAACAATATCATCCATCCAACTAATCTGTGATTTATTTATCACTGTTAGATGAAGCATTAATGCGGTAGCGCGTAGCCCACGCACGTGGGTCGTCCTCTTCTTGGACTCTTCCCGTTTTCATTGGAAGGATAAAAGGTAAGAAAAAGATGGGAATCACCGTCTCCTCCCTTAGGCTTCCGATCTCTTGGCATGCTTTGCGCTAATCCACCTGCATGGCCACCGCACATATCTACGGTCTCCGCCGGCCGGCCGGTGACGAAAACGCAAGACATGCCATGCATGCTGATGCATACGGAGCCGGATAGATGACGCCTAGATGCAGATTAGTTACTGAGATGAGAGGAAGGGATCAGCGTGACCAGCATAACAATTGTGCCATGCAATATCTACCAGACATGGTTCTCAATGTAACAGGTTTTGATAAGCAGGTGTATTACCTAAAGCTGCTGATCCATGTGTCTATATGTCTTGGCCAAAAGAAAGTACGTATGTGTAATTTATGTTTTATCCACTTGGTTCTAATTGTTTCTATTCGAAATATTCTAGCAGAAGGACATTTAGGAAGAATATTCAGCTATTCTATATCTCAATTAAGTAATAATCGTGCAGCCTTGGTGTTCGGTTAATTACTAATTAAGAATCCAAAGCTTCTATACTGGCAAAATGAATTATAACAAGAATATTCAACTGCTCTTTATATTATTATATAAAGTATAAATACTAAGCTAGAATATAACAAAATTATGTAGTTCTGGATACATGCAGTGCACGCATAATGAATTTTCTTGGTCAAATGAGGAAAGGGATATTCTATTATTCTTTCATAGATAGAATTGGTATGCACTAATATTTTCCCTTTCTTGCATGTCTTTTCTCCATTGTAAGTATTCTAATGGCAATCTATAATATAGAAATACACATGTTAATAAATACGTGTGTATGTTCTGTTGGATGTGTGTAATCGTCTGAATTTTCCTATTTATTAATTAATCATTGGTTTTGTCCGTTGTACTAAGAGGTCACCAATCATATATATGCACATGTCAATAATTTAGTGTTTTTTGTTGATTTTCTTTTGTTACCCATCAGGTAGAGCTGCATGATGTGGCTGCTATATATAGCTTCGTTTTAGATTCACCACTTAAAGGTTATAATCAACCATTAGTTCCCTCTATGTCCATTAGAATAATAGTTTATTTATATTAACTTACGGTGGCTATGCAGATCAGTCAGAGTTCACGCGCCACAAATACTTCCATACAGCAAAATGGAGTGGTATTTAAAATTCAATGCCTTTTTAGAGGCAGATATGATATATGGTAGAGACAGAGTGAAGTTTTATTAATGGTCAGTACCTAGGATTAATGGTCAGTACATCCAACATTTTCTTTTGCCAGGATCTTGCATTTTTTTTTGTAAGTAGCTTAAATATCGTCAACATACTTTACATTCTACCGGTGGTAGGACAAGGTGATATATTTGTAGACTTGGTACCACATAGAAAGGTTGGCTGTATAAATGCTAAATACAGTACAGACTCTGCACGCAGCGGAGTACATGTTTATAGTCAAGAAGTTGCCAACAATGAATTTACCATGCTAAATATGGTGCAGTTGAAGCACCAAATGTGATGCAATTCTTAATGCGGTTCTGCAGATTGTATGTATTTTATACACGCTCTTATAATGGATATGTATTTTAATTGTAGATGCGCCTTTAACTATAGAGCTTTTATTTTCTCTTGACAATTCATGTTAAAAAGATTGTGAAAAGTTCATGCCTTTTGAAACTCTTAGGCCTATTCTTGACATGCTATTAAGATTTAGAAGAAAGGAACCCAGGGATAACAGCATGTCTACTCATGATCTCCTAGTTTAGTGTGTACTATATCCCTTAACTACTTACAGATTATGGCACATACTTCAAGTTGTGTACTTCTTTGGCCGAGAGAAGAATGTCTTCACAATAGATGCATGGGTGGTACCAGTTTCTCTAGGTAGAAGGATTTTCATGAAGTACCTACTAATCCTTTGTTTGTCTTTGTTTAGTTGAGTTGAATATCTAATGTTTATCTTGCTCTACAAAATCTAGAAAAGTTAGACTGAGCATCCACCTGCTCGAGCATATTAGAATCAAAATTACTATATCAACTTGATCACTATCCTTTATATTGGTAGGTTTCACCCCTTCTTTGTCACACTTGGTGCTTAGTGATCCTCTAGAATGAAGTTCCATGGGTACCATGCCTTATGTAAGTTTAATATGCATTCTATGCTACTATTACATGTTAGTTTACGCAAAAATATATTATTTTATTGAGAAGGAGAAACAAGGAGATACGATGGAATTCAGATTTTCAAATCTCATTCTCATAAAATATATTTTTGTAATCTTGACGTGGTGCAATATAAACAGTTGATGGATTACTGATAGTGAATGGAGAAACAATATGTCATAAAAATGACAATATATACTTTCAAGATCCTCTATTTACGTTCAACAAATGATAGAAAAATAAATCATATAGTGGACAATTTATTTACTACTTCCTCCAAAATATTATTGACCTTTGTCATATTTGTAATAATCTTTCATAGAGGCCATGAACAGGAATAAATATATGTGATGAGAATCTCAAAGGTGCTATTATTTTACTATTATGTAATAAATATGCATACCAACCAATGATATTATGTCTGTTTCCATACAATAGTGTCCCCTTATTGTTTTTTTGGTAGGCTGATCGAAATCAAGACCAAATGAGTGTACTCTTCCCAGAATTCTGATGGATGTCATCATATACACTAGAATTAGCAAGTAAGGACGTTTCTTATGAAAGTCGAATAAAAATTTCAAAAGAATATTCTTATTGTGTGCCATATCTTTTAGTTCCACTAATTTATATAGTGAACTACATGAATTATAGTTAATATATTTATGATCTAATTACTAGCCTGTGCAGTTGCATGGGTTAATGACTAGTAAGATAAATAAAAATATGCCATTATAACATGCAATGATTGAGATGATGCTAGATAACCTAGTATGAGCCCTTGTGTGCTAAATAGAAGTAGTGAAGTGTTGTTTGGTGATTGTGTATATTGAATGTATTTATAGACGCTAGTAACGACCCGGGATACAACAAGAAGGAGTACTTCGAGGAGGAGGAGGAAAACTTCAACGACTGCAAGAACTGCACTTGTCAAGGCAAGCCCACTATACAAGCTATCCATGCAAGTTTAGCTACGCAAGCGAACTTGTACAAATACCATATGCAAACCTTTGAGACGCAACTTTACCAATTCCCAGTTTTACTCCAAGCTTTGCTTTCCCCTTTATTACAGTTTCTTACTTAGTCAATGAATTTTCATTAGTGTAAAATAGAATGGATCCTATAAAGATCATAGGATTTGTCTTGGATACTTATACTTGATTAGCACCCCCAATAGTGATACCCTCAACATTAGTGGCTAGTGCTAAGTATAAAACTTGATCACTTTACATGGGAGTACTTGGTGAAAATAATTATGAAAACCTTGGAATGAAGATTCATTCTATTGAAATATTTTGACATGTGTTGTGAAACACAAGGTTTTGATGATGAAACTGATGAGGCATGAGCCTTGACTTTGATAAAAACTGATGGTTGGGTTCAAATGCGATACCATTCCAATTTTACCATACAACCACAATACCTGAGTTGGGTAGGGCTTGTCTGGAAGTTTATATGTCTTAGTATGGGTTCCCTTGCGGAAGAGGTTGAGCTGAGGCTACCTCGTGATGAATGTCCACCTATGCAGTGCCCAGGATGACAGAAGGTCATGGCTGGGAGGCCAAGCTCATAGGGGAGGAGCCTATACTAGGGTGTGTAATTGAAAGGTTAGGATTGATTATCCGCATACCAAGTATGATGATTCAGGGTTATCCCTGACGGATGTATCGAATTTTGTGGTGAAAGTTTACCACCTCTAGAGAGTGTCAAACTATTTGAATAGCTGTATCCGCGATTATGGACAGTTGGAGTGGCCATATTGTTCCGTTGCCAGATGTTTTCAAAATATTTTATGACTTGAAATATGACTTTGACTTGACCACAACAGAGTTGTGGACATGGAGACTAGTCCCCCCCTTAAGTGATGTAGAGAACTAAATTAGGTCTTTACTCTTAAAAGTCCGTATGAAGTAAACCTGGCTTTTTGCAAACAAACCTAGAGCTTAAGATTCCAACTAGTTTTTACCTTACTTGTGTTAGTGTTAGTTTGCGAGTACTTAAAGAGTACTCATGGCTTTGTCACTGGCTATTCCCATGGCCAGACTATGAGGAGGATTACCCGGAAGATGTACAGCAGGAGGTCTATGACAACTAGGATCATCTCTAATCATCAGCATTGCCTGTGACCCTGAAGATGGAGCCTACTACATTTACTTTCTGCTAGTTTGATTGTATTAAGACTGGATCATGGGATCCTTTATTTGTAAGACCTTTATTATGGTTTGTAATGGATGATGTAATGTGGTACCACTTCTGTTATGTCTCGCAAAAATGGTAATCCTGGGATTGCGATGTACGGCATAACATGCATCTGGACTTAAAAATCCGGGTGTTGACAAGTTGGTATCAGAGCCATCCTAACCATAGGAGACCCTACTTAGAATGGACTCCTAAAAAACCTAGTTTCAAAACAAAGAAAGTGAGTATTTACAAAAACGTATTCTCATTCTTATCCTTGAGATTCTTTCAAAAAGAGATCACTTTCTACTCAAAACTCTTACAAATCGACATAAAACTTGACACACTTGATCACCTCACTAACTTACTCATCCTAATTTCTTACAGATGGAGGTCAAATACACCAAGTTTTACCAGTTGGGCAACGGATGACAGCTTATCTTTGAGAGGGATTTGGATTCGCTTTCGGAGTATCTTGGACGCCCGCACCCGGAGTTCTCCGGAGCACACTGATCTCTACGCACTTCTATTCTTGTAGACAGTTGTTGGGCCTCCAAGTGCAGAGGTTTGTAGAACAGCAGCAAGTTTTCCCTTAAGTGGATCACCCAAGGTTTATCGAACTCAGGGAGGAAGTGGTCAAAGGTATTCCCTCTCAAGCAACCCTACAATCAAGATACAAGAAGTCTCTTGAGTCCCCAACACACCCAATACACTTGTTAGGTGTATAGGTGCACTAGTTCGGCGAAGTGATAGTGAAATACATATGGTATGGATATAAGACAATGGTGCGAGAAAATAGCTTGACGGTGTAGAAGAGACTAAAGGCAAACTGAAATAAAGATGGAAACAAGCAAACATGTAACAGATCTAATAGCAAACGGTGTATCAATGCTTAGAAACAAGGCCTAGGGATCATACTTTCACTAGTGAACACTCTGATATAAATATATTATCATCATGATACTACTCTTAACTACTCTCCGGTTGGACACTCTAATCGATCGTAGGGCTGTAACAGCACACCTCAAAGTAAGCCTTTCCCATCTAGAAAACCCCACACTATCACCTTGAGTACTAGATAGGTCCAACAAACACCACAATTTCATAAAGACATCCAACTCCAAATATAACTCATAACAAGTATTTGTATTCTCTAGCCTAAGTGACACCATGGTGTGCACGCTGTCACTTTCACACACATGGGGAGAGCAGATATCAATTAAAGCACTTGAGTAGCAAGGTAGATCTACTTGATTACAAAGCTCATGATCACAATATGATCATCCATAGAGAGAGAGATGAACACATAGCTACCGGTAGAACCCTTAGCCTCAAGAGGGAACTACTCCCTCCTCATCATGGGAATCAGCAATGGCGATGGAGATGGTGGTGGAGATCGGTGGAGATGGCTCCGGGGGCACTTTCCCGTCCCGGCAGGGTGCCGCAACAAAGACTTTCTGTCCCCCGAATCTCCCCTTCGGTGGCGGCGGTGCTGCGGAACTTTTTGTGGCTGGAGGCTTGACGATCTAGGTTTTATGTCTCAGGAGGCTTCTTATAGGCCAGAGGGCAAGGTCGGTGGGCGGCCAGGGGGCCCACACCATGCCCTGACGCGGCCTAGGTGGACCCGCGCCTAGGGCTGGTGTGGCCACCCTATGGCCCCTCTCCGACTCTCCTTCTAGCTCCGTGAGTCTTCTGGGAAAATAGTAACTTTGGCTTTTGTCCTGTCCAATTCCGAGAATATTCATTTTCTGACTTCCTGGAACCAAAAACAACAGAAAACAGGCAACTGGCACTGTGGCTCTTGTTAATAGGTTAGTCCAAGAAATCACAAGAAAAGTACTCCAAAGTTGGAACAAAACACAAGAAAGTGGATAAAACCAAGCATGGAACATCAAAAATTATAGATACATTTGTAATGTATCACACACCTCAACGACTACGCTGGAGGGGAGCTATAGTGGCGGATTGTTGCCGACCTAAGAGGCAAAATGGAGCCACCTCTTTCTGATAAGATTCAGTTTAGAGTTCAGGATAACAACTGGCTAGATGAATTAGCCAAGGCTATGCAAGAAGCTCTTGCTCACTTGTGTGCTCTGAACATCAACCAAATCATCGACACCCATTTTGCTCACTATGCAAGACGTGACTCTACGGGACGGCCTCTATCCATGCCAACCCGTCCGTAGTTGAAGCACTACGTGGATCACATGGACTTCATGCTGCATGAGACACAGAAGGAGTTGGGCAATGCCCATGATTACGCCAACTCGAACAATGCTGAAGCTATGGAGAGGAAGCATACCCTCGCCATCCTCGCCAAAGAATGCAAGTCACTTCGTCACCAACACGACAAAAAGGATCGCATCATCGCCTGTCTTTGTCAGAAGATAGACACCTTGGAGGAGACTATCCATGACCAGGAGATCCAGCTAGAGGAGCATCAGGAGGAGGAAGGTGAAGACATACGTGGGGATATTCACTCTTACCTCAGTGATGACGATGACTACCTGGAGGACGTTGCCATCGAGGACAACACTGATGAGGATGATGCTGACTTCATTGATCACGAGGAGCCTGACACCCCCGATGATGAGTAGTCGCACCCGAGCACTATCATAGGTGTGAGTTGTACCCGGTCCCACTGTATCGAAGTTTCACAGAATGGTTCTTAAAACCAAATGTTTTCTAGTTATGTTGTGGTGTGTGTTTGTATTGTGGGATATGAATGATGAATGAAAAGGAGTTGTTAGTTTCAAAAACCTGAGTTATACTCAAAGTTTAAAGCTTTTGAAAACAAACCCATGAACCCTAGAAATTTCCCTATGGTCTCACTATCTATCTCAATCTTCAGATGACTCGCGGAAATTCCGGAGGAAGCAGTTCATCTCAGGGCCCAATGCTGCAGATTCTGCAAATGTTTGTTTCTGTTCATGAATCTAGTAGAGCTGAATGCCAAGATAACTTAGCCACTCTTCAACAGATAGCCCAGATGGCCCACAATAATCAAGGTCATGGAAACCAAGATCACCATGGATCAAAACTAAAGAACTTCCAAAACACCAACCCACGCAGATGATTGGCTGCAAACCATGGAAAACAATCTAGAAGTTGCAGGAGTTGATGCACATGAGAAGGTGCTATTTTCCACCTACTATCTGTCTGGCTACGCTAGATCATAGTGGAATAGTAGCCGTACGATGAACGTAGGTCAGATGATGACTTGGGAGGAGTTCAAACTCAAGTTCAGCAGGACCCATGTGCCCCCTGGTCTGATCAAGAGGACGAGGGATGAATTCAGGGATCTGAAGCAAGAAAGAATGACTGTGGTTGAGTACCGTGACAAATTTCTGTCACTAGCTAGGTATGCACCTAATGAGATTGACAATGAAGCCAAGAAGAAGGAGAGATTCCTAAATGGTCTGCATGATGAGATGAAGACATTAACCATCCCCTTTGATGACCTTGAAGCCTTAGTGGATTCTGCAATCCAGATGGAAGGCAAGATCAACTAGGCTAGTGAGAACCGCAAGCGTCAAATGATACACCAACCAGGACCCCACCATACCCCGAAGTATCGCCCCACCCCGTCTGCAGGATATGCAACCAGAAACAAGAGGCCCCCAATGAACCGTCCGAGCTATCCCAACCGTGGCGGAGGAAACTCAAGGCCCGGAGGAAACCAGAACCACAACCCCGGCAACTCCAATAATTTCAACTGTGCACCGCCAAAGTCCAACAACAACAACAATACTGCCCCAAGGAATGTAAGCAATGTTATGCCTATCGCAGGGAAAGTCAAGTCAATGATCACTTGTTTTGAATGCAGAGTCACGGGTCACTACTCCAACGAGTGCCCCAAGAAGCTTGTCGTAGAAACACATGTGAATGCACCTGCCCAACAGCAGCGCCGTGTCCATCTTGGAAAGAGATTTTCCCCAGGAAACCCGCACAACCGTAATGGCCATCTGTTCCACGTGAATGCTGAGGAAGCCCATGAAGTGCCAGATGTCGTGTTGGGTATGTTTCCTGTTAACTCAGTATTAGCAAGAGTGTTGTTTGATTCTGGAGCATCGCACTCGTTTGTTACAAAAGATTTTGCATGGACTATTAAGATTCAATCAACCAATCTGAAGCATGTTATGATAGTTCACATACCTAGTTCAACCACCAAACCTAGAAAAAATTGCAAGTCCGTACCTATGAGAATCAATAGGATATATTTTTATGCCAATCTAATAGTACTTGGAACCAAAAGTTTGGAAGTAGCACTAGGGATGGATTGGATGTCGTAAAATCAAGGATTAATCGACTATGCACGAGAAAGCCATAACCATGACTAGTAGCACTGGTGTATCAGTAGAACATGTATCTGAGACGCTACCCTGTCAATTAAAGTGCAACAAGACTCTAGCCAAGACCACCATTGACCAAGTCAGAGTAGTCTGTGAATACCCCGATGTGTTCCCTGATGAATTGCCCGGTATGCCCCCTGATCGGGATATCGAGTTGATCATTGAACTAATTCCTGGAACTGGACCCATAACTCAAAGACCCTATAGTATGAACCCATCTGAACTAGTGGAGCCGAAGAATAAACTTGATGATATGCTAGGAAAAGGACTAATTCAACCAAGCGCATCGACATGGAGATCACACGTTTTGTTTGTTGATAAGAAGGATGGTGCCAACCGTCTTTGCATAGATTATTGGAAGCTTAATGATGTCACCATCAAAAACAAGTACCCAATGCCGAAGATAGAAGATTTGTTTGATCAACTGACTGGTGCCAGAGTGTTTTCTAAGATTGATCTTAGAACTGGTTATCATCAATTAAAGATTCATGCAACAGATATCCCAAAGCCTAACTTCACCACTAGATATGGATTGTATGAGTACAATGTTATGTCTTTTGGATTAACCAATGCCCCTGCTTATTTCATGAACCTCATGAATAAGATTTTTATGAACTTCTTGGATAAGTTTGTCGTTGTTTTTATCGATGACATTCTGATCTACTCCAAGTCGGAAGAAGACCATGAGCAACATCTAAGAACTATCCTTGAAACCCTTAGAGAGCACGAGTTGTATGCCAAGTTTAGCAAGTGTGAATTTTGGTTAAAAGAAGTAGGATTCCTAGGCCATATCCTGTCGGCGGGAGGAGTCGCTGTCGATCCCGCCAAGATTAAAGATGTCAAATAATGGAAAGCCCCAACCACCCAAAGAGAAGTCCGCACATTTCTTGGATTAGGCGAATATTACCGCAAGTTCGTCGAAGGATTTTCGAGCATCGCAAGACCGATGACCCAGCTGCTGAAGAAAGATAAGAAGTTTGAATGGACAGACAAATGTGAAGCATGTTTTCAAGATCTCAAGAAGAGATTGATTTCAGCCCCAATTTTGATCATGCCCGATATCAAGAAGCCTTTCGATGTGTATTGTGATGCATCCAAGATTGGTCTCGGATGTGTGTTGCTGCAAGAAGGCAAAGTTATATCCTATCTGTCCAAACAGCCGAAGAAACATTAACATAACTACCCTACCCATGACCTTGAACTAGCAGCCGTAGTTTTAGCTTTGAAGACATGGCGTCATTACCTTATGGGTAATCGCTGTGAGATTTATTCGGATCACAAGAGTCTGAAGTATATTTTCACCTAGAAGGAAATGAATATGAGACAAAGGAGATGGATTGAGTTAATCAAGGATTATGACCTTGACATTCACTATCAGCCCGGCAAAGCCAATGTGGTAGCGGATGCTCTTAGCAGATTGCCGTGTAGATTAAACACCATGATAAAAGAAGCACAACCAAGTCTGCATGAGGAGATGGATAATTTCAGAGTGGAGCTAGTCAGCGAAGGATTTCTAGCTAGCCTATAACGTCAACCCACTTTGATTAGTCAGATAAAAGAAGCTCGGAAAGGAAACACAAGTATTTATGGAATCAAGCATCGTATCGGAACTGGGAAAGTACCTGGATTCACCGAAGATGAAGAAGGAGTTTTGTGGTATAAAGGACGTATCCGTGTTCTAGCAGATTTAGAGCTGAATTAAGTCGTTATGCAGGAAGCTCATGATACTCTTTATTCTATCCACCCGAGAGGAACGTAGATGTATCAGGATTTGAAGGAGCAATTCTGGTGGCACAAAATAAAAAGAGAAGTTTAAAGCTACATCACCAAGTGTGATATCTGTCAGAGAGTCAAAGCGGAACATCAGCGACCCATAGGACTTTTGCAACCATTGCAGATTCCAGAATGGAAATGAGATTCTGTCGGAATGGATTTCATCACCGATTTTCCTACATCTAGTAGGGGAAATGACTCTATTTGGGTCATAGTAGATAGACTGTCTAAGGTAGCCCATTTCATACACGTCAAGACAACCTACCAGGGCTCGAAGCTAGTAGAATTCTACATTGCTAGAATAGTCAGTTTGCATGGAACCTCCAAGACCATAGTGTCAGTACGAGGAACCCAATTTACCTCAGGATTTTGGCAGAAAGTCCAAGAAGGATTAGGAACCAAACTGAATTTCAGCACAGCTTATCACTCGCAAACTGACGGACAAACTAAAAGAGTCAACCAGATCTTAGAAGATATGTTAAGAGCTTGTGTGTTAGAATATGGATCTAAATGGGAAGATTGTCTGCCTTTTGCGGAATTCTCATACAACAATAGTTATCAAGCCAGTTTGCAAATGCCCTCCTTTGAATTTATGTATGGAAGGAAGTGCCATACCCCGTTGAATTGGTCGCAAGTAGGAGAGAGTCAGATCTTCGGACCCAACATTCTATGAGAAGCCGAAGAGAAAGTTCACAAAGTCCGTGAGCACCTCAAGACCGCTCAATCCAGACAAAAGATTTATGCCAACAGAAGACGTCGAGACCTGACCTTCAATATCGGAGATTTTGTGTATCTCAAAGTATCACCCTTGAAGGGAATCAACGTTTTTAGCTGAAAGGGAAGTTAGCCCCCATATATATTGGACCCTTCAAGATTTTGAATCACCAAGGAGAAGTATCATATCTACTAGAACTGCCTGAGGAGATGCCAGTCGTGCACAATGTGTTCCATATCTCGTTACTTCGCAAATGCTTAGTAGTTCTGGAGAAGACCGAAGTTTTCAAGAACATCGATCACCAAGCCATAGATATCAATCAGGATCTAACCTATTGTTAAGTGCTCATCCATATTTTGAAGAAGCATTCAGACCCACCTGGACCAGAAGTATCAAGTTTCTCAAGATCTAGTGGAGTAACCATACCGAAGAAGAAGCCACCTGGGAATGAGAAGATTACATTAGAACGAACTGAGTATCCCAATCTCTTTAGTTCCTAATTTTTCCCGAATCTTGGGACGAGATTCTGTTTAAGGAGGGAAAGTTTGTAACATCTCAAAAATATTAAACAAGCTTATCAAGCTCTAATCACCCAAGTTTAGGGTTAACAAAAACTTTTATTATTAAACTTAATATGAGTGTATGTGTGTTTTGCATTAGTGTATGAATGATTTCACTGGCCATGTTTGATTGTTACAAATGATAAGGTTTAGTCTAAAGATGAATACTACATCATCTAGGTCAATTACAAACATAATCAAATGAAAAGTAAATCAAATATAGGTCATATGATCAAATGGTCATTTTGGCCAAACTTATCCACTAGACCACTTGGGGTGTTCCTAGTAAAGGATTTCTAACATAAACAATTCCAACTCTTTTCACCACTTGCTGGACCAAGTAAAAGTGAATCCAAGGAAACTTTTGAAAAGGACATAAACTATTTTCAAACCCACTTGAGAGGCAATTCAAAATTGAATCAAATTCATATGTATAGAACACCACTTTTCCAAAACCGCTCAAATCAATTCCCCTTGACAAATCCCAGCAACCATAGACTACTAAGCAAGTACACAGATCACTCACCAAAAATCATTCAAAAATTTGAAAGATGAATTCATGCGGCCATTTGGTCAAACACATGGCAGACACAGTACAATCTCAACCACTATACACTGTTTTGAGCTACCAATTGATCATCAAATGTACTCAATTCTACTCCACTACTACCCCATCATCATTCCTAGTCCTTAGCCGTGCAGTGGAGAGCCTCATCTCCACCGTTGCACCAGTGGCACGCCCGTACCGAGCCGGTCATGCCGGTCGAGCACGAACCACTCGCTCCACGCCGCGCCGCCCTCTCCCACGACACCTAGCATCTAGCCATGTCCTCACCGCCACCCCTTGACCAACTATGAGAGGAGGAGATGTTGGAATCGCTGCGCCCATTTAAGTCCCTGCCATGCCGAGAGCACGATAGAGCGTCATGCTGCCTCGCACACACGTTGCGCCTCGTTCTCTCTACTCGTACCCGCAGTCGCCATAGCACCAGTGACCTCCTATACACGATTGTTCACCGCCGCGTGCCCCGTGACCATCGTACTTCGTGACGAACACCCACGTACCTGAACAAAGCGCCAACGTCACCCGACCAACAGTGGCCGCCCCTTGACATGCCGTCACTCGCATGACGATCACTGCAGTCCCTTGCACCGACCCATGCGCTCCGCCATGCTCAACGTGACCTGTAGCAACATCGCCGGAGAAGCCATACCATGCCGCCCTGCCTCCAACGCTAGGGTATAAATAGAGGCCACACCAGACCTCATTCTGCACACCATTCCAGTCCCCAGTCACCCAGGAACCTCACCGCCCTTTCCCAGAGCAAGACGAGCACCACGACGCCAGAATTTGGTCGGAGTCCGCCGCTGCAGTCGAGGAATGAAGCCGTTGATTGGAGCCACCCCAGGAGCTGGCGTAACTGCCAATCGAACCAATGTCGATGACAACCCCATTCGCCCCCATCGCCGACCTTAGATGGAGCCCCGGTGAGTCTTACGCGACCCCCACTGCCGCGTTAAGGTTAGAATCTCGCCGGAGCTGTTCGACATAGACGATGAACCTAAGCCATTAGATCCTATTCTAATTGTAAGGCTAGGATTCGTAGATACCGTTTCGGTTTATATGAGTCACTCATGCGTGGGACGGTTTTGTCAGCAGCCCGCTGCGCCAACGCTCTGCAGTTGGGCCGGCCCAAGTCTTTTCCCGCGTAGAGCCCGGTGATTCAAATATGATTTTGCCAATTTAGTTAAAACCATATTCTATCAGTAGATTCAAAATTCAATTCAAAGAGTTGTACTAAACCAAATTGCATGATTAAAATTTTGCTAGAAAGATATTGAAAATATCTAATAACTCCCATTGGATTTACACCATTTGGAATTATATATCACCTATACCAAAAATAACAATACAAAGACCTTTGACATTTCAAACATTTTTATAAAATAAACTATAAATTCTTTTGAGATGATTCCACCTCTCAAAAATCACATTTGCCATGGTCTACATGAATATGTAAAAAGATTTGGTTATACAGATATTAAACATGGACTAGTATTAAAAGAGTGCTATATAGGCTTTTCTAGTGACTTTAATATTGTTAAATAGTCATATCAAAACTTGTGATGCATGGCCATCATTTTAAATCACATTCCCAGGTATTGGAATATGTGGTGATGACTTGTGTCAACATGATCCACTATTTTAATTGGAGAATATTAAATCTTAAACATTTTCAATGAGTAGAAATTACTTTTCTCATATAAGATAAGTAAAAATATGCCATTATAACATGAAATGATTGAGATGATGCTAGATCATCTAGTATAAGCCCTTGTGTGCTAAATAGAAGTAGTGAAGTGTTGTTTGGTGATTGTGTTTATTGAATGTATTTATAGACGCTAGTAACGACCTAGGATACAACGAGGAGGAGTACTTCGAGGAGGAGGAGGAAAACTTCAACGACTGCAAGAACTGCACTGCTCAAGGCAAGCCTGCTATACAAGCTATCCATGCAAGTGTAGCCATGCAAGCGAACTTGTATAGATACCATATGCAAACCTTTGAGATGCAACTTTACCAATTCCTAGTTTTACTCCAAGCTTTGCTTTCCCCTTTATTACAGTTTTTTTACTTAGTTAATGAATTGTGATTAGTGGAAAATAGAATGGATTGTATCAAGACCATAGGATTTGTCTTGGATACTTATACTTGATTAGCACCCCCCAATAGTGATACCCCCAACATTAGTGGCTAGTGCTAAGCATAAAACTTGATCACTTTAGATGGGAGTACTAAGGAATGTGTGGTAGACCGGAACATTCTTTTCAAAGGGGTTCTTGCCCTTGCCGTCACCTTTGTCAGCAGACTTGGGCTCCACATCTTCGTCCATATCGCTTGATTCCTTGGATTCATCCTTCCTCTTCGCTTTGCCCTTTCTGCGGGGTCTGTTTTTCCGACTTTGCTTGTAGCCGGACTCAAGGTCTTCCTTGAGGTCATTGACAAACTTGCTTTGGCGGTTGGTGTTGGTGGCCTTTCGTTTTGCGTCGAGGTGGGCGAAACACGACATATCGCGGTACTCTTCATATGCTTGGGGAACACGGGGCACTGAAGTTGTTGAATCACTCCATTGCTGCCCATGGCTAGTCCCTCGGCCACGACGACGTTGTCCGCCTCCGCCTCTGCTACCGAACATAGTGGCGACCATGTCGGTTGGTTGCTTATCTTCTGGTGGAGTTTTGCGCTTGTTGTTATTGTTCTCCTTGGCATAGGTTGGGATGGAATTTGTCGGCAACGAGCCGTGAGCATCATCATCAGCGGCGGAAACTCGCTAGCCATGGCGATCATCACGTTGAGGTTGAGATCATTATTGTCTTGATGGCGCTTCAGCGTATGTCAGAGCAATGTCCCCTTCTCCAGACCATCGATGAAGGCGGCCATAGCGGTGTGTTCGTGTACCTCCGCACATGAATTTGTCATATTCAGCAAGCATGAAAGGTAGGCACGAGAGGATTCATCCTTTTCTTGCACGCACCTCTATAGGTCTCCGGCGGTGCAGGGACATTTGTACGCACCCTCAAATATCTTGGTGAACGCTTCATGCATGTCCAACCAATTGTTGATTGATTTCTCCGGCAAGTCGTTAATCCATTGTCGGGTTGTGCCGGTGAGCATTATTGGGAGATACTTGACGGCGACATTAGGGTTTCCCCCTACGATGTGAATCGCCTCGTTGTAATCCTACAGCCATGTAGTTGGCCTGGCAGTGCTGTCATAGGGCTTGAAGGTCTTGTCGATCTGGAGACCCTTATGGTAAGTTGTGGCCCGTATTACCGGTCCAAAACAATGTGGCCCTAGGTATGGGAGCTCCCGTGCTTCTTTGATCTTGTCCAGCCATGAACGTGCATCATACAGCTGTGGTTGCTTCCCTTTTCCATCATGGGGAGGAGAACTGTGGTGTGATCCCTAGGATCTGCCATGTCCTTTGCCATGATGGCTTCTGGGTGGCGATGGCGGCGGTGGGTTAGCCTTTTTGATGCTTCCTCCATGCGAGTCCCCATGCCTGTCGTGATTTCCTATCAAATGTGGTGCTTCCTTATGGGATCTGCTCCTGTGTCCTTCATTGCCGTTGTGCTCTCCACCATGCCGAGATTGCTCACCCTGGTCGCGCATGACAATGCTGACCTGAGGATGCCTGGGATATGGCATGCTTGTGTGGTGGCGTGACTGTTGTTCCTCGTAACGTTGGGATGGTGGGGTGGCGGCGATCGATGAGGGTGAGCCTTCTCTCCCTTGTCAGAAGAATATGGGTATAATGTCAGCCCTGTTATGCGCATCCCTCCGCCTTCGCTCCATGGAGCTTGTATGGGATCCTTCGTCATGGGGAGATCTTGGCCTTCGGCGGCTGTTTAGGGTTTACAAGGAAAGCTCCGGATTGGTCTCATGACTTTGTGAGGTGTCCTTCTCCTTCTTCTTGCAAGCCTTGGCTACGAGGTCATAGACCTAAGCCACCGCTTCTAGTGACATGTCCTGTTCTAGGAGGGTCTTGGCGACGACCATATTGAGGGCGAGAGATGGCATTACTTGCCTTCCCTCTGAATCAATGTGTGTGATGGCTTTTTCCGGTTTGGATGCGTCCCATCCCAACATGCATCAAACGCCAGGGTCTTCAACGACATGAGCTGGTGCTTTCTTCGTCTTGTGCTTTAACAACAACTGCTTTTATTCGGCCTCCATTGCTCTTGCCACCTTGATGGATTTCTGCGCCTTGGACAAATCTCTGTCCAGCTGGGCGCCCTGTTCTGCGATGCATTTAGCCCCTACGAGGATTTCTGCATGTTTCTCATTGAGCTCTGTAATGCTCCAAATATGGGCGACAGTGATGGGCTTGACGAGGAGTGGACCGTACATCACCTTGTCGGTGGGAGTAACCAATGTGTTACCAGCTGCAGACGTTGATGGCGGCAAATTTACTTACTTGGCAGTACTAGGGCTTGGGGTGAGTTCCTACACCTGCTGCGGGGGAATAACCGGCAGGGGCATGGCTTGGGCCGGACCCAGAGGATCCACGGCCTTCTTTGTTGCCATCGCCCTAGTAACTTCAGGCGTGGGTGGAGCTCTTTTAGGTTCCAGTTCCTGTTCATCTTCTTCCATCACGTTCCCAATTACGACTAGCACTTGGCGGGAAATAGTAGCTTTCTCGTCACGCTCCTCCCTCTCGATATCCTGCTCAATCTCCCTCACAGCAGCATCGTATTCCCCTAAGTTAGTGTCTAAGCCACTGCTATCCATGTTGATGTTGGTGTATACTGCGTCGAGCATTGATTCGGAGTTGGCTTCAGTGTTGTTGACGGCGGAGGTGGAGGAGGATGGTAGAGGGCCGTTGTTGTTGTTGTTGGTTCCTCTGGCTGCGGCGATGTTCTCGGTCTTGTCCTCCTCATTGGCATCCGCGTAGTCGTTGACAATTGTGACCATCTCGCCAAGGGTGAGTGGGTCGGCGGCCTGCCGCCTCTTAAGCGTCTGCTGGAGGAGTGTCCCGGGCATGAGCCCTTCCCCAAAGTGGTAGACGAGTTCGTCAACACGGTCACCCTCCAGGGTTTTGCTCACCCTCATCCATCTGGCGAGGTATTCACGGGGAGATTCTCCATCCCTCTGAACACATCTGGACAGATCGAATATGGTACTGACACTGACAAAGTGTGACCTCCGTGTCTCTAACGCTCGGAGAAGCCAAGCGGATCTACGGGGTCCTTCTACCGTTATATCCTGCATAGGGGAAGTTTGGGTGGGCCTTAAATTTTCCTGATCTAAGGCGGTATACTCTAGAGAGAGATACAACCCAGATTCTTCCACGAACGTGTCCTGCCCGTAGGCGGTCAGTGCGGGCCTTGACGAGTTTCCAACTCCCTTGGGGCTAGGACCCGAGTCACTTTCGCTGATGAAGATGTGGATGTATCCGACTGGGACAAGAGCAGCGGGTAGGGTTCATCTTCACCGGGACCTAGAACTCGTCCGGAGGGATGATCGAGACGTTGTCGGAGAATAGGACGTGCCCGATGGCTACGGTGTCACCGATTCCCACGAAGAGCTTGGACCTCGCCCGGTGCAGAGCTTGAAGCGCCTCTTTCCCCCTGGTGGGCGCCAACTGTCGTGGTATTGCCGACGAGTACGCCATGGAGGGCTCCTCAAAGAGCGTGTTTAGAGACGTGGGGTAAGGCAGAGAGTTGGCAGGTACTAGGTAACATAGCTTTACCCAGGTTCAAGTCCCACAAAGGTGGCGGGACTCTACTCCTGCTATAAATCACTATAATGGCAATACGCCGAGTTATAGGGATCGGTTCACTATGTGAGGTGTTGTACATTGTACGTTGTGTGTCTTGCCTAAAGGGTCCCACATGCCCGGCTTATAAAGGCACCAGAACCTAGGGTTATAGGGAAAGGACCTTGCCGGACAATTTAGATAGTCCTACACTAATACTAACTTGTATTCGTGTCTTGTACTCCAAGGCTCCAAGTATGTCGGTGACTCCCATGTAGCCTTCCTATATGCGACATGGGCCTCCCTTCTGGATCCTTCTAACTGGGACGCCCAGCGAGCCATGGGCCATGCTACCAATTGTGGGCCACCCGAGTTAGCTAGTTTAGAGACATGCAATGATGATACCCATTTAGCATATCCCCAATAGGTATAGTTGTGTAGAAGTAAACACCAAAGGGCATGATGAAGACCGTCTTCTCCTGGTCCTCCTCCTTCATTCGAAACTGATGGTAGCCTGAGTAGTTTTCGAGAAAGCAGAGGCGTTCACATCCCGCTGTAGAGTCGATTATCTGGTCGATCGGCGGTAATGGGAAGTGTTCCTTCAAGCAGTGCTTGTTGAGGGAAGTGAAGTCCACGCACATCCGTAGGATATCCATGTCCTTTTTAGGAATGAGCACAGGGTTATCTACCCAGGTGCTTTCCTTTATTTCACATATAAAATCAGCGCTAAGGGGTATGTTGACTTCAATGCCAACCACCTTTGCCCTTGGTTCTGACAGTCGACGCATTAACTGCTTTACTGGACTTGCATCTGGATTCACGTTGAGTGCATGCTCAGAAAATTCCCTGGGAATTCCTGGCATCTCCGCTGGACACCAAGAAAATATCTCCCAGCACTCATGGAGGAATTCGACGAGCACTTCCTATGCGGGACACAAGTTGTTGGCGTTGAGGGTCGTCTTGGTCGGGTCTGTTGGTTGGACCTGGACCGCCTTGGTGTTCACCAATGAGTCAAAGGACTGGTCAGGTGTGTTTAGCTTGCTCATAGCAGGAAGACTATTGTCTGTCACCTCTTAAGTCGTGCCAGCTCTTCTTGCATGCCGAAGGATTGGGAGATTCTGTTAAATTCCTTCTCGCAGCTATTTGACTTGGCAAAGCTCCCGCTGACGGTGATAATGTTGTTGGGTCCTAACATCTTCATCTGCAAGTAGGAGTAGTGTGGGACCACCATGAACCTCACGAACATGACACGTCTGAGGATTTTGTGGTATTACGAGGGCCAGTCGAACACTTTGAATTCAAAGCATTCTCGCCGAAAGTTTGCGGGTGCGCCGAAGATGACGTCCAGATTTATTCTGCCCAAGCGGAATACACCTTTCCCTAGGACGATGCCATGGAAGGTTTTTTCGGATGCCTCTAGGCAGGAGAGGAGGATTGACATGGCGCATAGGGTGCTGGCGAACATGAGGTTGATGACGCTGCCGTCATCCATGACGAATCGACTCATCTCATAGCCACCAATCTACAACTCGAGCACCAAGGGGGAGCGACCTAGGCGAGGGACTTGGCGTGGGTGGTCAGGCTTGTCGAAGGTGATGCAGGACTCGCACCCGATGAGGTACTCAGTAGTCGACAGTGGAGAGTTGTCAGCAAAATTGATTTGGCGAGTGATTGACTTTTGACTCCTATTGGAGGGACACCCCTTCTGGATCATAACCATGTTCCCCAGCGCTCGTGCATATTGTTCGCCTCTATTGTTTTGTACCGGAGCAGCCATAGGCTGCGCGGGTGGTCCAGGTGGTGGCGGTGGTTCTCCATGAGCAATGGCACATTGGGAAGCTCCGTACCACTGATTTCTCGCGTCACGATTCATCTGGACGAGGCCTTCTTGGAGCTTCAGGAATTCACAGCTATCCTTGAGCAGGTGGCTAGACTTCTTCTTGCCATCGTGCTTGTCGATGTAGTAGTGAACGTTGCAGGGTCTAGACAACTTCTCCTGGATGGATGTTCTAGGTGCTTCTTCATGGGTGCAATGTTGCCACACTTGCGTGGTTTTCCCGCTGTCGGGTAGCTGTCGCTACGGTACCCACTGCTATAGTTGCCTTCGCCGTGCTTGTCAGCGTAGCCGGCCACGACCATGTTGACTTCTTTGTGGTCTTCGTAGCCACGCATTCGACGCTTACCTTGACGGTCGCGTCTGCGACTGAAGTTGTTTTCTTCATCTGAGTGAACATGATGCTTGTTCACCGAGTCTTCTCCATTTGCCCACCGATTCACGATGTCCATCAGGTGGTCGACGGTTTTGGTCTTCGTGCGGGCTAACTCCTCCCTGAGCTCTCTACGAAGGACACCGTCATTGAACGCATCGATTGTGTGATCCTCGGAGATATCTTCCACCGAGTTTTTAATGATGGACCATGTTTGGATGTAGGAGAGAAGGGATTCGCTCGGCTTCTGGCAGTAGGAATTGAGCACTTCAATTGACACAGGTTGCTTGTAGGTGCCCTTGAAGTTTCGCACGAACATGTAGACCAACTCCTCCTAGCTGTGGATCGACCCGCGGGGCAGATTGTTGAGCCATGTGTGAGCAGCGCCTTGGATCTGCAGTTGGAGGCACTGCATGGTTGTGCACTTGTTTCTACCATGCAGCTTGACGAAAGAGATGTGGTCCCCCAGCCAGATCTTCGGGTCTTGGAGGCCATCGAACTTCAGGTTCTCCGAAGGAATCTTGAACCCTTTCGGCATTCGTGTCTGCCGTATGGCTCTACCGAAGCAGCTGGCATCGTAGAGCTCTGTTACTTCATCCTCCAACTTTGTTGAGTAGGCGCGTTTGGCGCACATCTTGTCCACTTTGCGCTCCGTGATATCATCATGCACGTCATAATCGTGATCGTGTCGATGTGAGAGGCGTCGCCACGACAAGTCGTGCTCGTCCTCACTAGAGGAAAGAGAGTAGTACTTGAGTGGAGCCTTACTTTTCTTTGGACCCTTGGGCTCCGACGTTCGATCTTTGGCGAGCGCGACTTCGACCAGGTCAAGGCCGACGAACATAGATTGGTGCATGGCAGATCGTTGATCTCTGGTGGTGGTTGGTTGTTGAGCAGGTACATGGATGCTGCTATCACTACTGCTTGTCATGTTTTTGTGGTCATGTTACCATGTTAGTCCATCGACAAGAGAGAGAATTCGAGGAGCCGAGTGGCCTCTTCTCGCTCCTTGTCGGTGAGGTGGTCCATGCGAGAACGCCTTTGGGCGACCGCAGGTTCGTTGCCATTGGAGGAGGATCCACCGATTGAAGAGTGCGTTGCCTGTCGGGCACTCGACTCATCCGCATCTTTCCTGTGCGCCTCGAGTTGTGCGTTTACCGCCTGCCGGCGGTTGCACTCCTGAATGAGCAGACAATGGTACCCCATTAGCATCTGCCGTGATGTGTTTGGTGGTAGGGGATTGCCTTGCAAGCCCCCCTTGCACCTCGCCATTCTTCCTAGTTGAGGTGAATTTGCTGGTGTTCTGTCCTGTTGTTGGCGTGCTCGCTGTTATTGTCAGGGTTGGGAGGGATGGGAGTGCCATTGGTAGGAGCACCATTGGTAGGGGCACCCTTGCCCAGAGCACCATTATTGACTGGGGCATCATTGTTGAAGATGGTGCCAGTGTTCCCTTGGGTCCCACGACCACTGCTGGTGTTGATAACGTCACCCATGTAATGGCCTGGGAACCTATTGCTCCCACAACTCTCAGGTCTGGAGCTGTATGCTCCATCTTCCGTTGTCAAATCGCATAGATCACTCGCAATTGTTGTTGATATCCGTATCATCGACTGGTGTTGAGGTGTTGAGCTCGCTCAGGGTGCCAATCGGTGGTGGAAAGCACGAGGCAGGAGCATTTGAAGGAGCTTGTGGGTGATTTGGGAAGCGGAGCATGCTGATCTGCCCAACCTGGAAGCGTAGGCTTCCAATCGTCATGCCGACTCCATCACCCACAGATTCGAAGTTCAGGAGGGCCACCGGTGACTGGACGGTGAAGTCGAAGGCGCCGAAGAGGAGGCGATTCTCGGGTGTAGTGGAGTTGTAGGTCGCAGTTGATGGGGCCGAGGAAGCTAGAACATAAGTGCTCCCGATTCCCACAGATAGCGCCAATTGACAAGGGGTGAACTCATCAATGCCCATCATTGAAGGACATAGGTTCGAGGAAACAGGGAGCACTGGAGGCATCGATCGTCTAGCAAACAAGCACATAGGAGGACACGAGGTTTTACCTAGGTTACGGCCTTGAAGAGGACCCTACTCCTACTTGTCATCTCTTCTATTATTGAGGAGTTGAAAGTTACAAGGGGTACGCAGATGCAATATGGTGACGTGTATGTTAGGGTTGTGGTGTCTCCTCCTTGCTGCCCCTCCTAGCCTTTATATAGAGGGGATAGGTCTCGGGATAGCAGGCTGAGTCGGTTACAAATTAGGGTTTTCCCTTTAAGTTTCTTTCTATTCTTTGTCGTGTTCTTCAACAAGTCGTGTTCCTGCGGGCCACCCAAATCCTTATTGGGCTTCATTTGTACCGTGGACTCCTCTTGGGGTGGACCGTATAGGCTAACCGTGAGTACCTATAAGGTATACCCATGTCATCAGCGGATAGGCAGCAAGTCGCTTGGATGGGGTAGCTAATAACACGTGAGTATAACAAGTACCGTAGGGAGGTTTATATAGGGTCACCTTGCTAGGGTTTACAAGATGACAACCGAATCAGTTTAGGTTTCGGAGGGTTTGACCTAATCCGACTGGTCCTAGCTAGGGTCTTGGGCCTTTAGCTTCTAGTCGCCTAGCTTCATTCGAAGTCTCCTTCCAGTCACCGTACCAGCAGGCCCACTCGCCATGGACCCAGGCTAATCGAATCTCCCTCATGAGCATACCCTGATTGACATATCCCCATCAGTAGTCCCCGAGTGCGTTGATGGTTTGGGGCAGGTGTTAGCTTGGTAGTCGGAGTAAGCAAGTCCGAGTGGACGCCTAGTCGAATCGGTGATGAACTCCTCCAATGGAGGGAGAAGCTTTGCAATTCACTCGTAGCTTTGGCGAGTCGATTGATCCCGAGTCGGCTCACCTAGTCGATTGGAATGAACAAGTGGAGTAAGCGAGTCGACTGACCACTTTGATCGAAGTTACACCATCATCTTTAGTCAAACTAGCCATTAGGTAATTCCTAACGGTAATATCGATGGAATCACCACAAGGCAATGGCTATCTTGGACCATTTTACCTAACCCTTCTTATAAAGGGGAACGGAGATAAGCAGTATGTCGTGGTATTGCCGACGAGTACGCCATGGAGGGGTCCTCATAGAACGTGTTTAGAGAGGTGGGGGAAGGCGGCGAGTTGGCGGGTATGAGGTAACACATGTCACCTAGGTTCAATGCCCACAACAGTGGCGGAACCCTACTCCTGCTATAAATCACTATAATGGCAATACGCTGAGTTACATAGATTGGTTCTCTATGCAAGGGTGTTGTGTATCGTTGTACGTTGTGCCCTAAAGGATCCCGTAGGTCCGGCTTATAAAGGCACCAGAACCTAGGGTTACAGGGAAATGACCTTGTCGGACAAGTTATAGAGTCCTACACTAATACTAACTAGTCTAGCACTGAGTTTGTGGGTGACTCCCACATAGCCTTCCTATATCTGGCATGGGCCTCCCTTCTGGATCCATCTAACTAGGCCACCCAGTAGGCCATGGGCCATGCTACCAACTGTGGGCCACCGGGGTTAGACGGATTAGAGACATGCAACGGTGATACTCATTTAGCATATCCCCAACACACTACAGATACTCCTGCGCATTCTTCCACTCTTCCTTCTTCTTCTCGAGATATGTCCAACCTAGATTTCCAGATCAAGCATCCCCCTTTTCGATGGAACCGACCAAGGACCTCTGGGGGAAGTACAAATGTACTAAAGCCGTGCTGCAGTCATTCCAAGACACCAGGATGCTCGTCAAGGGGAATTGGCGAATCCCTATGGCTAGCGAGACCGAGACAAAGCCGTGGTTGGGGGAATTCATCTGCTTCCTTAGACACTTGGAGCGCGGTCTAGGGTTTCCCACCTCGATCTTCTTCCGGAAATTCTGCGCATTCTACAAGATCAAGCCCTCTGATCTGGGGCTCATGGCATAAAAAAACTTGCCATTTTCATTGCATTCTATGAATGCTACTTGGGGTGCCGACCATACTTCCCTATTTGGCTGGAATTTGTTCCACGAGAGAGTCATCCGCAAGGGGAAGGATGCCCCCATCTTGGCCGTGGGTGGCGTCACATTCCAACTAAAGCCCAATGGCACATTTTAAAAGCTGATGCTGCCGAAGAAGGCGACGAATGAGTGGAAGAAGTTCTGGTTTTACTTGAAGGAGTCTGCCCCCACCGGAGAGGTGGCACTCTAGGCATACAACGTAGAGTGAAGGGAGCCATAGAGGTTGTCAGCGAAGAAGTTCCCTGAGGAGCAGACGATGGCCGTGGAGGAGATGTGCTCCCGGATCACGGAGGTGGAAGATGAGGGACTGGAGACCATCATACTTTAAAATTGTGGGCTCAGGCCTTAATTTGTTCCATTAGCCACCCGAGCACACTGTATGTACCAGTACACCGGGTCATCGGACCTAACAAGGTCATGCACCGAAGGGTGGGCCTTGGAAATTTACGCCATGGCTGTG
Source organism: Avena eriantha (assembly GCA_910589775.1). Classification (NCBI taxonomy): domain Eukaryota; kingdom Viridiplantae; phylum Streptophyta; class Magnoliopsida; order Poales; family Poaceae; genus Avena; species Avena eriantha. The sequence continues at coordinate 273,343,045 of OU342742.1, forward strand.
AAGAAGATCACCGATGTGAAGTGCACCGACTCGTTGGCAGGGCTTCTCCCATAGATATCCAGAAAGCATCTTCCCCCAGTAAGTCTTCTATTCCCATAGTAAGCATTTTCATTCGCTTGCCTCAGTCGAGTTACTAACCCAGGGGCATTGATTTTAGCTCTTCTAGGTTCTAGAGAACTGGCTTCCTCTGCTCAATAAGGAGGTCCCTAATGAGCTTCTGGATGAGGACAAAGGGGACGACTCCGAGGGCAAGGAGGAGGTCTGGGAGGAACAACGTCCCACCTCTGTGCCTCGAAAAACTCATCGACAGAAGCGCCGTGAGGTTGAGTCTAGCTGCAGCCTCGAAGAGCTTGATAGTGACATGGAGATCATTGTCGAGCAAAGCTGCAGGCGAGGGCCCACTCCGACCAAGCCTGCTTCAAGGACAAAACCACAAGTGAAGCCAGTGGCCAAGACAGCGGTGGTGTTTGACTCACCGGACGAAGTCGAAGAGGAAGCGGCAAAGCCAGCCGCATCGAAGGGGTTAGAGGACCCGACATTGGTGACCGGGTCGCAGGGCCCAGATAGAGCGAAGGGGTCAAAGACTCAGGCAACTGCAAACAAGTAGATGATGGTGGTGTCCCTGTCAGCGGTGATACGTCGTAAACGTATCTATAATTTTTGATGTTCCATGCTTGTTTTATATCTACTTTCTTATGTTTTGTACACACTTTGAGGTATTTTTATACATTTTGTGGAACTAACCTATTAACAAGATGCCACAGTGCCAGTTTCCTGTTTCCTACTGTTTTTGGTTTCTGAAAAGCTCATAAGGAAATAATCTCGGAATTGGACCGGATAATAGCCCAAGTCAATATTTTACCAGAAGGAACACGGAGTCCGGAGGGGAGATGAAGTGGCGCACTAGGGCGGCCACACCTGGTGGCGGCACGGCCAGCCCTAGGCGTGCCACCAGGGGGTGTGGGCCCCCTGGTACTCCACCGACCTTGCCCCTTCGCCTATAAAAGCCTCTCGGGATGAAAACCCTAAGGACCCGATCAGAAATCCATGAAAGAGTCGTGGGGGATCCGAAGCTCTTCCCGGCACCCTGCCAGACGGGAGAGATCACCCTAGAGGCCTTCTTCATCACCATGCCTGCCTTCAGTGTGATGCGTGAGTAGTTCATCCTTGGACTATGGGTCCATTTTGTAGCTAGATGGTTGGTTCTCCTCCTTTGTGGTATCATGGTCAGATCTTGTGAGCTCCGTTCATGATCAAGATCATCTATTTGTAATCTTACATGTTGTGTTTGCGGGGATCCGATGGATATTGAGATTCTATTTCAGATTGACTATTGATTCTATCATGTCTATGTTATTTGTGATCTTGCATGCTTTCTGTTGTTAGTAACTATCTTGGCCAAGTAGATGCTTGCAACTCCAAGAGGGAGTATTTATGCTCGATAGTGGGTTCATGCCTCTAGTAATCTAGGGAAATGACATAAATCTCTAAGGTTGTAGATGTGCTATTGCTACTAGGGAGAAGACAACAATCCTTTGTCCATGGGGTAATCATATTGTTTACTTTACACACTTTTCTTAATGTAATTATCTGTTGCTTGCAACTTAATACTAGAAGGGGTTCGAACGATAACCTGAAGGTGAATTATTAGTCATAGATGAAGTTGGATTACGGTGTATGTATTATGTTGTAATGCCCAATCAAATCTCATAGTATTCAAGATATCTAGTATATGCATTGTATGCTTTCTCAAATCTGTCAATTGCCCCGCTATAATTTGTTCACCCAACATGCTATTTATGTTAAGGAGAATCACCTCTAGTGAACTATGGACCTCGGTCCATTCTTTCATCATTGATATACCATCTACTGTTTACTGTTTACTATTTACTATTTACTTTCTACAAGAAATTACTATCTTCCGCACTATACGTTTAATCCTTTGCTTTTAGCAAAACCAGTGAGATTGACAACCTCACTGTAAGTTGGGGCAAAGTTTTGTGGTTGTGTTGTGCAGGATTCCAAGTTGGTAGCAACACCTTGGAGTTGTTTCCTTGCTCCTACTGGTTCGATAACCCTGGTTTCATAACTAAGGGAAACTTGGTACTGTGCTCATCATACCTTCCTCTTGGGGTTCCCAATGAGCCTTTCTCTGCCGTCGTTGCTGGGGAGTTAAGGACAACTTCACAAGGGGAGTCTCTAACAACCAATCCCTTTACTTTGTTTTTTGTTTTTCTTAGTTTACTTTTGCTTTGTTTGCTTGTTTCTTTCTATCAAAGACAAAAAAAATTAGTTCCTATTTCAGTTTCTATTTCTGTTGGCTTGCTTTAACCTTAAATAAAATGAATACTCCTGAAAACACTAAGTTGTGTGACTTCACTAGCACAAACAACAATGATTTCATGTGCATACCTATTGCTCCACCTATTCCTGAAGCTGTTTTCTTTGAAATTAAACCTGCTTTGCTCAATCTTGTTATGAAAGAACAATTCTCTAGTGCTAGTCGTGATGATGCTGCTGCTCACCTTAATAACTTTGTTGGACTTTGTGAGATGCAAAAACATAGGGATATAGATGGAGATATTATTAAGATTAAATTGTTTCCTTTCTCTTTGAGTGGAAAAGCTAAAGAATGGTTGCTATCTCTACCTAGAAATAGTATTTGTTCTTGGATTAAATGCAAATATGCTTTCATTGGAAAATACTATCCTCCTGCTAAGATTATATCTATGAGAAGTGAAATAATGAAATTTAAACAATTTGATAATGAACATGTTGCTCAAACTTGGGAAAGAATTAAATCTTTGGTAAAGAATTGCCCCACTCATGGACTGACTGCTTGGATGATTATCCAAACCTTTTATGCAGGACTGAATTATTCTTCAAGAAATCTATTGGATTGTACTGCTGGAGGCACCTTTATGACCATTACTTTGGGTGTTGCAACAAAGCTCCTTGATAATATGATGGTTAACTATTCTGAATGGCACACTGAGAGAGCTCCTCAAGGTAAGAAGGTAAATTTTGTTGAAAAAACCTCCTCCTTGAGAGATAAAATTGATGTTATTATGTCTATGCTTGTTAATGGAAAAGCTCCTATTGATCCAAATCATGTTCCCTTAGCCTCTTTGGTTGCTCAAGAGAAAGTTGATGTGAACTTCATTAGAAATAATAATTTTAGCAACAATGCCTAAGGAATAATTTTGGTAGTAATAATTATAGGCCATATCCTCCCAATAATGGCAATGCTTATGGAAATTCCTACAACAACAATAGAAGTGCACCCTCCGAACTTGAAGTCCTGCTTAAGGATTTTATTAGTAAACAAACTTCTTTCAATAAAACTGTTGAGGAAAACTTTCGAATGCTGAAAAAATATATCATCTTTGTTTGAAGCACAATCTTCTTTGATTAATAAAATGTCTTCTAAACCCGAAACTATGGAAAACCCCTTTGCTGTTACTAATGCCATACAAGTTAGAATCGATGAAAATGTTAGACTATTAACTTAATTGCATGCTAAGTGGGAGAGAGAAGATGAAATTGTTAGAAATAATAACATATGTACTATTACCACCACCAATGTTGATGCTAGCAAACCACATGAAGTCCCCATTCCTTTTGCAACAATGCCTAAAACCAATGGAACGTTTTATAATAAAAATGCTGAAATTGCTCTGAATAGGGGAAACAATAGCTCTACTACCTTGGATGGTAATTATGATTTTCATCTTGATGGTTGCAATATTTCTGAAGTAATTATGTTCCTACAAAAGCTTGCTAGAAGTCCTAATGCTAGTGCTATGAATATGGCCATTACAAAACACATTACAGATTCTCTCATAAAAATTAAAGAAGAAAAATTAAAACATAAAGCTTCTATTCCTATGAAATTAGAAGATGGTTGGGAACCCATCATTAATATGAAAGTGAATGATTTTGATCTCAAAGCTTTATGTGACCTTGGTGCTAGTGTCTCTATTATGCCTAGAAAGATTTATGAAATGCTTCATTTGCCACCATTAGGAGATTGTTATTTAGATATCCAACTTGATGATAATGTTAAAAAGAAACTCATGGGGAGTATTAATGATGTTCTTATTATGGTTAACAATACCTATGTCCCCATTGATTTCTATATTTTGGATGTTGAATGCAATGCTTCTTGTCCTATTATCTTGGGAGGACCTTTTCTTAGAAATGTTGGTGCCATTATTGATATGAAGGAAGGCACCATTAAATATCAATTCCCACTCAAGAAAGGTATAGAACACTTCCCTAAGAAGAGAGAGAAGATTCCATTTTCCTCTCCTATTAAAACTAAATTTGGTCTTAATGCTTCTTCATTTGAGAATACTTGAATCTTGCTTCCTATGCCTAGCTCAAAGGCGTTAAAGAAAAGCACTATTGGGAGATAACCCAATTTTTTTTCTTTTGTTGAGTCTTGGAAGTTATTACCTTTGTAATAACCTCTCCTTATCCTTTTTGTGCGGTTTTTGTGCTAAGAATAACCTCTAATGAGAGGGAAGTAATACTTGAGAAACTTGCTGTCCCGAAACAGATTTTTGTGCTTCACTGTAAAATATCGTGAAAAAATCCCTGTACGTCGGATTGAGCTGTAGTTTTTTGTGCTTAGGCCCCAGGTTGTTATATAACTTTATTTAGTTTATAACTTTTCTATTTGAGCAACATAAGGTCTTCTAAAAAAATCGTTTTTTTCCCCTGCTAGTCTGTTTTGATAGTTTTCTGCCATTATTTGCATTTGTCTCTTAATCTCTTTCTCTTTGAGTTCTCTTTAATCATTTGAGATTTTAGAAGGCTACAGTAGCTTGTTTTTTAATGGAAGTTTTACTTGTGTTGAAACTAAACCCAAAGACTTATTATCTTGAATACACTAATGTTGCTAATGAAGATTGTGTGAAGTTTTGTATGAAGGAAATTTTAAAGTGTAAGGAAGAATAATGTGATGAGATGAAGTATGCATAAAAGCTCGAGCTTGGGAATGCCACCCGTGTCACCCCAAGAAATATTTAATAAGTACAAGCGTCAAAACTTGGGGACGCCGAGGGCATCCCCTTCTTCATCAATAAAAATCTCAGGTTTTCTTCCAAACACTTCATTTTTATTGTTTCATGCACAATTGTGTTGTTCTTGAAGCTTATTTTTTTTAGTTTTTTTTTTTTGGTTTTCTTAAATAAATTGGTTGGATCCCCCGCATTCATATGATGGTTCAAATAAGTTGATTGATGTTCGAAAAGAGTAGGAAGCTTCATGATTATAAGTGGTACAAAATGAGCTTGTTTTGACTGTGGCCTAGACTTTATCATGTCATGTTTGATATTGCTTTGGCTTTATGCTTAGTAATTATTATTGTAGCATGACTTGTTTCAAACAATTGATATTGCTTAATGTGCCTTCAAAGAATCATGCGTTGTTTTAGCATACAAAAGCATAATATTGTGGTATTCTCCTTTGATGCTTTATTTGAGTTGACTTGGTGCATCCAAACAATTTGATAATGAACATGTCGCTCCCAGTCTTTTACTAGCCTCCACATATACCAAGTATGAGTTCCACTCATGCATCCAACCCCCATAAAAAAAACCAAGTTATTCCAAAGAGTCCACCATACCTACCTACACTACAAGAGAACTACCCTTAATACAATACATAGTCTGCAACGATTCAAATATATGTTGCAATTTTTTTTGCATAGATACGAATGCATGTGTAGCTTGCCATATCCATGCTCCACTTTACAGACAACAACAAATACAATACGTTGCAGTCGGTATCCGTTCTCCACTATACATACGGCAACCGATACGATGCATTGTGTTATATGTGTTGCAACTTTTTATGTGACCTGAACACTCCTTGTGAATATGCGGTATCAAATCAGGCTTGGTAGTTTTTTTCTATGTAACAAACCAATGTTTCTGAAAAACAGGAAAAATATGAGAGAAAACAATCTTCCGTAAGAATTGAACCCACAACCTCTACTCAAGCGATATATATGCGGAACTAGCCTCTAACCAACTTGGCTACAACATTTTTGCGTAGATTTTGTAAAAGAATAACTTGTGTATATACGTAGCATCTTATTTCTACGGGCACATATCTACTACTCTATATTCCACGTCAGGTAGATGTATTCCTGACAGCTGCGACCTCTCTATAGTACGGTAGGTAGGTGGATCTGACCGAGTTCATCAGGTCTGACAGCTCCAAATACCTAGTATGCCGATTCATCGGTCGTTAAAGCCAGATCCATCTGGTGGTGGCAGTGCCACTACAACTCATCGCGCTTGCGCCGTCCTCTCCTGATACCTTCTCTTTGAACTCGGGTGGTGTCTACAGCGCCCCTGCAAGTAATCAGGTCACAAGCGCGTCCCCCCCCGATTCATCCTCTTTCTCCCAGTCCCTCCAATCCTGGTCTAACTCACACGGGTCTCATCCCAGGCACATCAAGCAGGTGTCGACAGGTTAGGAACGAGTTCATCAGGTATTCAGGTCAGCACCATCCTCACTCGATCCATCGTCTCTTACCCAATTTGAAATTGATGTGGTGGTGGATTAAGGATTCCACTATTGGGTTAAACAAATTAGTATCAAATTTCATATAGGATGCATAATTTTTTTACATTGGGTGCTTACGTGTTGTCCTTGCTGCTCCAGATTCAGGCGTTGGGTTGAGCAGCTGCATTGTAAATATCGTTGTCCTTGTTGTCTTTGAATTTAGTTGTATTCTTCTCACTTTTGACTACCTTAGCATCCCATGCAAAGCTCTACATGTCAAGGTTTATTTTCTCCTTCTTAACTGAATCAACCGGGGTAATTAGACTACTATGTTTCATGATTTGGACAAGTTCTTTCTGGTATGCCCTGTTCTTTTCCATATATTTTCATTAAGCATGACATATGCAAGATCATAGGTTTTTGTACTATAGATTAATTAGGTTACTAAATAAGGCTTCAAGAGAAACTTACATACTGTAAGTTATCTGACCGCTCTCCTATTTTAACTAGATAGCTGACAGTTTTCTAGTGGATGGTATCCGGTTGGATGGTCGCAGAACCCAACGGGACATCAAATCTGGAAGTTATGTTCTCAAATAAACTGCACTAAAATGAACGATACATGAAAATGATACATGTTATTGAATTTTTTATGTAGTGTAGAATGAATTTACAAGCAATCAAGTAGTAATTGCGTTATCCTAGAGGAACTACAGAACATTTAGCTGGCGTAGATGGATTTCTAGAATTTGCATATAAGGATAAGCTAAAAGATACACAGATCTTTTGTCCATGTGAAGATTGCATGCACACTGTTTTACTATCAAGAGATGATGTCCGTGACAACTTGGTATGCAATGGTATACTTCAGAGTTATGATAAATGGGTTTTTCATGGTGAGTCTATATCAGAACAACCAGACCAACAACCACAACCTCGCAATGAAGGAATGAATGCTAATATGGACCAATTAATTAATGATGCACTTAGGCAAGTCTATAATGATGTGCCGATGAGAGACTCTACAGATTTTTCAGATCCACTTACACATGGACCAAATACACAAACACAATTTTTTTACAAATTGATTAAAGACTCATAGAAACCTTTATGGCCAGAATGGGAACTATCTCAGTTATCCTTACTTGTGCTCTTGTTTAATATAAAATCCATGAACAAATGGTCTGATAAATCATTTGGAGATCTACTTGATATTCTGCACATGGCTATTCTGAATGGAAAGGAACTTCCCCATAATTTTTATGAGTGTAAGAAGATTGTTTCAAAGTTTCGCCTTGGTTATGAAAAAATTCATGCATGCGAAAATAACTTCCAGTTGTTCTGGAAAGACAAAGCAAATGATGATTTTTGCTCTATATGCAAGGCTTCCAGATGTAAAGATAAACAACCTGAAACCAAGTTAACCAAAAAGGAAAGAAAGAAAGCAACCCTAAGAAAAGTATTAAGATACTTCCCAATCAAGGAGAGGCTAAAAAGATTGTTCATGTGCAAAGAAACAACAGCTTTAGCACGATGGCATAATGAAGAACGCAAGAAGGATGACGTGCTTCGTCATCCAGCTAATTCCAAGGCATGGAAACATTTTGATGAAGAAATGGGATTTACATCTGATTCTCGGAACATTCGGTTTGGCCTAGCTACTGATGGATTTAATCCATATGGGATGCTGAGCTCTAGTTATAGTTGTTGGCCGATTGTCTTAGTCATGTATAACTTGCCCCCATGGCTATGCATGAAGGAATCTTACCTTTCGCTGTCTTTAATAATCCTAGACCTAAGATCCCTGGAGATAATATTCATGTCTTTCTCCAACCCCTTTTAGAAGATTTGAAAGATCTATTTTTGAATGGTATTTCCACCTATGATGCATCCAAAAATGATACTTTTACTCTAAAAGCAGCCGTGTTGTGGACCATAAATGACTTAACGGCCTTAGGAATATTGGCTTCATATATGGTGCATGCAGAATTTGCATGTCCACCTTTTGGTGCAAATGCGTGGACCAAGCACTTGACACATGGGAGAAAATATTCTTTTATGGGTCACCGAAGATTACTGCCACATTATCATGAATTTTGTAATGATGCTTCTTCTTTTGATAGAACAACTGAGCATAGAGCAGAGCCCGAAACATATTATGGGCGCCCCGTATTAGATGAGATAGATGCTATTGGAGATTTTAAGAAGTCAAAAACTTACAATGGCAAAAGCAGTCTATTCACATTACCTTATTGCGACACTAATATCCTTCGACATAATCTTGATGTTATGCATATAGAAAAGAATGTGTTGGATAATATTTATAGCACACTTCTAAATTTGGATGGGAAGTCAAAAGATAATTTACAGGCTCGTCAAGATCTCAAAGAGATGACCAATATAGAGGATCTCCATCCAGAAAAAAAAACTTCAGGCAAGTTTTACTTACCACCTGCATGCTTTACTATGGCTAAAAGTGAGAAGCAATTATTCTGCAGAATTCATCTCAATATAAAAGTTCCAGATGGATATTGTGGAAATATATCCAAATGTGTAAATTGAGTTGAAGGAAAAATTCATGGGCTCAGAACACATGATTGCCATGTCGTAATGCATCAATTCATGCCTATTGCTTTGACAGGTATTCTTCCAGATAATATAATAGCAGTACTATTTGAAATGTCATCTTACTTTCGCGGAATATGTTCGAAAGTTCTTCATGAAGACGAGCTTGACCGTTTGGAAGAAAGAATCAAACTTACACTTTGGAAAATGGAGATGATATTCCCTCCTAGGTTTTTCACGGTTATGGTTCACTTAGTTGTCCATTTAACAACTGAGTGTAAGATCGCTGGACAAGTTTGCTACCGACGGATGTACTTCATTGAAAGGTTATCATGTGTGTCCTTAACATAAAATCAGTTTTTGTTTATTTCTATCTTTCTAACTTAATGTTTATGTATACTCTATAGGTATCTTGGTAAGCTAAAGTCCTGCGTTCGCAACAAAGCTCGTCCGGAGGGTTCAATTGCAGAGTCATATTTGGCAAATGAGTGTATGGAATTTTGTTCAAGATACTTAGAGGGTTTCTCCACTAAGCATAACCAACCAGCAAGGAATGATGACACTCCTCGTCAATCTGAATCTTCCATATATTCACACGAGTCCATGTTGTTTCCTTCCGTAGGGAAATCATTGGGAAGACCAATTGGTTACACTTTAAGCGACAGCAAGGCAGTACAAGGCCATAGATATGTGCTATTCAACTGTGACGCTGTGAAGCCATATTTAGAGTAAATATCATGACACAACTTCTTAATTTGTTTATTATTAATTTTTGATCTAAACTTATGGTCTTTGTGTTTTAGAGAACATGGTAAGTATTTGAGAAGAAAGAACCGAAACAGACGCCTAGATCCAAATACCTTTGAGAAGATGCAACATGAACAATTTACTGAATGGTTCAAGGATCACGTAAGTTACATTATGCAATTTATTCATGGTTTATTATTTATGATTTAAATTTATCGTCCATACTACTTTGATTTCCTACAGATCATGCAGTTGGAGAGGGAAAACAGCACGGGTAGCCTCACTTAGGATATTAGATGGTTGGCTCATGGCCCACTTCAGTTTGCAACAAGATACATAGCCTTTAATATTCGTGGGTACAGATTTAGACCAAAGCATTATGATAAGGTGACTCAAAATAGTGGAGTTGTTCTGACCAAAAAAAATCAAGCTACACTTCTGCACGTGATAAAAACCCTATCCTTGGAGATGTCATGTACTTTGGAAGGATAGTTGACATAATTGAGTTAGATTACTATAGAATTTTTTTAATTGTGTTGTTTAAGTGTGAATGGCTTGTTCCTACTGAAGGAAAAGGTGTGCAAATAGATAAGTATGGTTGTAGACTTGTAAATTTCTCGCACCAAATTCACACTAGTAAAGAGGCAGGTGATGAACCTTTTGTGTTTGCCAATAAATTCGACCAAGTATTCTACATGGATGATCATCTTGATCAAGGATGGTCAGTTTTTTTGAAGATGAAGCCTCGAGATGAGTTTGAAATGGGTGAAGAGTGGAACGATGTAGAAATTGAACCTTATCATGTCATCAAATTCTTGGAGCTTTTTGATACTGCCCATCAGAAAAAAGCTTGGAAAAGAAGAGACATAGAGGGAGCTACCTTAGATGCTCCCACAGTGTCACCTCCTGATGAAACAGTACCCGCCTCAATAAAGTTCAGCTTCTTGGGCATTGTTGTGTGATTCAGTTGCTACATTTTCTCCAACAGTTGATTAATTATAGAAGGAATTACACCTTCTATTTAAATTGTGATTTTGGCACAAGTTATTTTTAGATTAATTTATTAATTTATTGGACTCTTGCTTCTGCCTACAGGTTCATTGGATTATGAAGTGAAGTGGATCTGAAAGCCTAGAACCAATTAACCTGATGATGCCATTATTGTTTATTTTAAAAACTATTTGTTGTTTAGAGACTTTATTTACTTTCCAGTTGAACAAAGCAATCTATAGTTGTGCGTGAGAGCAGTTGAACCTATTATTTGTCACAATATGTGTATACTGCTATTATTTCCTGAAATCTGTGATCAAACCTTTCTCTTTTTGATGGTACAACAATTACTCACTACTATATTGATAGAATCTCTCTTCCTGTATATATCGGGAAACAAACCCAACATCAGTATGTAAGATGACATAAGCACTTTCAGTTTTGACACTTGCTCTATGTATTGTTAAAATCAAATAAAATTTGAAATTTGAGGCAAAAAAGTTGTAAAAGACGTTCTAAATTCTTTGAAGTACCTTCTCTATGTACTACTAAAATCATACCAATCTATGCTTAAAACTAAAAAAATGATTTTGGAATAAGGGGAAATCCATAAATACATGTATTGCAAAATTAGCAACAATTTGAATTTAATACGTAGAATACTTTTAGAATTCTATCAAAGAAAACATTGCATGATAGTCCGCTGAGCTAAGTGCAGTCAAGGTCTCTGCACGCTAGAGAACCTCCGCCGAGCCAATCCGGCCAGAAAACTCCTTGCCAGAATCTGACAAACCGCAAAGTCCATGTGACCCACCCTCTTTCTCGCTCATAGGATTAACCTTAAGGGTGATCCAATCTTAACGGATCTCGTAGGGAAATCTAGGGGAAAGCGTGGGAAAAGGAGAAACACAGCGGAAGTGAACACACACCACGCGAAGACATAATAAACTCACTCAAACGCAAATACGATACAAGGTCAATTGCTCCTATCGGTAGCCCCCGGTGTGATAGCATCCTCATGAGAGATTGGTTAACATAATCCCGTCAATCCCAATCGGAGAGGAAGATTAGTTCACTTTCTTTCACATCTCCAATACGGACCTCCAAACTAGTGAACTAAGTGAAACCGGCTAAACCAATCAAACCGCTTCTTCACAGACCTAACTACAAATATTGTTAAATGCAAGATTTAAGTTTGAATTTAAATACCGTCGTTTCTATTTTTCCCGCCTATTCCGCCACACCCCTCCGACCTTCGCCACCCTTTCCTCTTTTGGCAATAAATGTCAGCATTCACTGTCTCGTAGAGCACATAGCCTCTTTACTCCTCCATTCCCCAACCAACGAGCTCGTCGAGGAGATTCAGTAGGCCATTGCCGCAATGGAGGATCCAGAGCTCGCCGAGGACCCCGAGAACCTCTTCTACTGGGAAAATTTCTTCGTAGAGCACTGGAACCAAGAACTAGCTGCCCACGAGGGAGGAAGCCCGCCGCCGAAGTGGCACAACCGCGCATGACAACATCAGTGGAGGAGCACACCAGGCCGCACGCTAACGGCCGTCCTCGAGCACATCACCACCGGTGATCGCCCTAAACTGGGTTATCCTTAGCGCTCGCCCCCGTCAGCTGCCAAACGTCGTGCGGCGGCCACTTGGATGCCGAGCAGGATGGGCGGCCTCTCTTTGTCGGCGTCACGCTCATCCGGCTCGGCGCCAACCCAATCGCCGCATCCCACACCGCTCGTTCAGTGAAGCGGGAGGCGAAGTTGCATGTACGCTCGCCGCCGCGGACGTGTTCACGCGGCATCGTCATCAATGAAGGCCGCGTGTCGGCACAACATGTTCAAAACATATCTAAATGCCAAAATTAAATCAATAAAATGATTAGATTGGAAAGCCAAGCCACATTATGAGCCTATAAGGAATTTTGTGGACATAATTGTCAGGAACATGAACCAATTTGCCAGCACAATGCTATTTAATATCTTGGGGATTATAATTTTGGCTAACATTTGCTAAGCATCCAGTAGAATACGCACAAATATGTCTTGTCTACATGTGAGTGATACCTAACAGCATACACACAGAAATTCAGCTAGTATCCTCCCCAACTGGACTTGTTTTTATCAAATTTGTGAGTCATTCTACAAAGTTATCAAGCTTGTTGAAACAAAGAGCATTACTGCATCAGTAGCCAGTATATTTAATAGCAAGAAAACAGAGGAAACATTGCCTGACTAGTTCCACCATACAACATGATACTTGGTCGATTAGGCCACCCATTGCCATAATTGTAACTGGCATTTGCAAAGTGAAGTGACACTAAAATCAGAAGCAATAGAAACTCAGATGTCATAGTTCTCCTATAAGTCCTGGTTGTGTAAAAGGTAAGACATCAGTTAAATTGGAAGTACTGAAGAGGTACAAAACATTAGTTTTTTATTCTTAGATATTGTACAATGCTTTTGTTCATTATGTGATGAAAACAAAAGAAAAAACAAAATACAAGATACAACTCCTAACTAAATCACCAGGAGACCTAATGCTATTTTCTTCATAATAGAATCATTCACCAACATCATGTCTCCTAGAGCAACGAGTCCCCGTACAAGCTGTCCCTACGATGAACACAAACCATGATTCAAACATAAGGTTTTCTTGAGACCATCCCACACTCTATTCTCCTAGCTAACATCCACCAGCACGCAAGTGAAATAAACAAAAGGCCCAACAAAAAAGCGTATTTTCTTCTCCAGCAGGACTAATAAGATCCAGTAAGCAAAATCATGCGCTATACATTAGAATCAGTAAACCTAACCCTATCACCGGAATAATAAGATAGTAAACTAAATCATGCGCTATAGATCAGAATCAATCTAGCGTGGTCAGGCTTAAACAATCTGCTCTATTTGGGGGAAATCATGCGCAAAGAACAATCCATGGTATGATATGAGTATTTGTTGGAAGATTAAACTGAACATATTGTAGGCATGTACATTGAAATTCAGAGAGAAAACAAAAAAAGATCAGGCCTAGGAGCTCGGGCGTTACCTCTCTGGTACGGTCTAACTCGGTGAGGATGGCGTGTGCAGAGGGGAGGGTGCGGTCGATGTTCTCGTGCATGGGGTGGACGGCGTGCATCCGCAGATGGATGGGCGCATGGCGGCGTAGAGCGCGGAGAGGTGGCTGTCGAAGGGGCCGAGGATGGAGACGACACCGTACCTGGATGCCTGGCTCTCCCATCCTGCCGCCTGCTGATGCTGACGCTACCTGCTCCTCCTGATGAGCCGGCCATCGAGCACGCCCTTGTACGTCATCCCCACGCTCCCACGACCGAGCACCTCCGCGTTGGCCTTCTCATCGTAGTGGTAGATCTCGTCCAGCGCTTCCGGGTCGACGGTGTTCGCCAGAATCTCGTCAAGGTGACCTAGCTATGGACGAATGATATAGAGGGGGGTAGGGGCTGTCGCGCGCGAGAGGTAGAGATGGTGGCCGGAGGGGCGGCGTTGAGCCGCGGCGCCACTCGTGCGGTAGGCCGTGGCGCCACGCGTATGGGATTAGGGTTCGATGGGGTGGGGGAAAGATGGGAGGGGTGGTGGCAGCGGGAGAAGAGATGCCTTAGGGTTCGGGAGTTCTGGCGCCTGGTGTAGGCTTAGGGTCAAAATATTGTTTACGAAAAAACCCCTGGATATTTTGACAGAGCGGCTAGGATTTATGGGCGCGTCTCGATCATTTCGGACCAAAGGCTGAGATCCGTGGGTAGGTCATTTGCGGGAGAAGCTGGACGTTGGATTTGAATAAACGACTAAGATCTGGTTTTCTGGGGTGATTCGTGGGTAGGTTGATACTTTGTTCTGATTGGTTGGCTCTACTGCACAAAAAATTAATTTTGTTGAAGTTTCATGTTATGAACAGAATTGCGACATAGTTCGTGATAATATGTCCATATTGTGCACGCACGTGTATCTTGGGATGGTGAACAATGTTGCAGGACGAAGTTTTCCATTTAGTTGCACGTAAAAAGATTTTTCCATTTTCGGAGCGCAAAAACCACAGCGTTTTGTGAAGCAACCACCAAAGGACTAATTCAAAATGCTGCCACCCTATTATTAAAAATACTAGACCATATTACATGAACAATGTCACAACCGTGGTATCTTGAACCTTTCTGTCCACCTCCCGTGAAAAAGACAAATATCTGCCAAATCGATAGGAAGTGTGTTAGAATTGAACTACAGGTACATGATATAATGTCCGTGGTTTTTTTCAAAAATCATTTTTGGATTCAAAATATGATGTTTTATCAGAGATCCAATGCAAGTTTAGTGAGGATCAACCCCTACCTAAGAACCTGCGTGCCCGCTGTTTTGACCATAGTTTGAAATGGGCATGAAAAATTCAAAAACGGTCCAAACGAGGTAAATCCTTCACGTGTGGTCATATTATGTGACATATGTGCAAGGAAAAATACCAAACTGGTATATTGCAAACATCTCGAAAAAACCATCACATAAATGACCTATCATGTTCGAGGTTTCATGGCTTTAGGTCAAACGACAAATGTTATGGTCAGAATCGCGACATATTTTGTGATAATGTGCCCATATTGTACACGTATGTGCATCTTGGGATGGAGAACAATGTTGTAGGAGGAAGTTTTCCTTTTCATCACACAGAAAACACATTTTCTATTTTCCGAGTGCTAAAAACGGGGCATTTTGTGAAGCAACCACCAAATCAAAGTTTCAAAATAGCACCACCCCATTTAAAAAAATACTAGACCATCTTACATTAACAGTGTCCTGACCGGTGATTTTAAAACCTTTTTGTCCACCCCTCATGAAAAAGACAAATGTTTGCCAGATCGGTCGGAAGTGGGTCTGATTTGAACTACAGGTACATGATCTAATGCCCTTGATTTTTTGAAAAAATCATTTTTATACTCACAATATGATGTTTATTCAGAGATACACTTCCAGTTTTAGCGTGGCTCATCCCCTATCTTCATGCCCGCTCTTTTGACCATAGCACTACAAGGAAAATGGCTATAGGTAATCCGCACATCCATGGCGCACGTGCTAGTGGTGCCCCACGGATAAAATAGGCATGGCGCACTGGCCGCAGGTGCCCTACGGCTAACTACCGTAAGCGTGGCGCACATACGGATGGTGCGCCACGGCTGTGTGTGGGCCAGGGCACTATCGGTCGTAGACCACATAGCCGTAGCGCACCCGTGTGAAGTGCTCTACGGGTGTGGCCGGTAGTCGTGGCGCACATGGCCACCATGCGCTATAGCTAAGATCGGGCCACCCTGCTGTGTAACTGCGAAAACACGTCTATGGCGCACGGCCGATATGTGAGCCACCGATATTCTTTATTCCTGTGGCGCACCACTCCATGTGTGCCACGGATGTGCGTTCTACTACTACTTTTTGGCAGATACCTTTGCACATTTGACTAGATCTCACTATCTCCCACTTTACTTTCCCCTCCTTCTTCCTCCGTGTCAGATGGGCCAAGAGCGTCGAAAGAGAAAACTGGTATTTCACAACCATGTTAATACCCGAAGCAGCCAAATCCAAGGTCGCCGGTGCGCACTCGCCGCGAAAAATGAACCGTGGGTACTGGCTAGCAAAGTGGACCAATGTTTTTTGATTACCGACCCGACAAAGCCTAGTCGTGTGGTCGTGAGGAGAGAAAAAAGAAACATCATCGGAATGGATGGAGTCGCCAACGAGCAAGACTTCGACCAGTACGACGATCCAAAGATTTAAAATGATGACGACTATGATGAAGAAACATACATCAAAAAGAAAAAAGACAACCTTACCCAAAAAAGGTAGCCCATTCGAGCAAAGAAACATAAAATTGCCGGGGCTAAATTATTCAACCGTGAGAAAGAAGGGAAAAAAGATTGTAAAACGCTAGCCCAAAAAAGATTATAAAACGCATGCTCAAAAAAGATTGTATTGATGCATATGGATGGCATATTATTAATGGACACATTATTATTTAATTCCTTTCTACTTTGAATCAATTTTGTACTACTTTTATGATATATATGTACCACTTTTGTCATATAAAACATATAATAGTTATTTTATATAGTTTACATAGTTTTTGGGTTTTTTAACATTTTAAAGTAGTTTTAAAATTAAAAAAAGGGGGGCACCAAGGTTCGAACCTGGGTGCTCACACAATTTTAGATTCAAGCATAGGGCGGAACCAGTGGGATACTGAAATGCTAGTGTCAACAACAAGGGCGGCCGCCCTCTTATTTGACCTGACACGGCACTTAGCCATAACGCACCCTTACCTAGTGACCTGAACCGTAGCGCACTAGGTAAGGGTGCGCTACGGCTAAGTGCCGTGACAGGTCAACTGTCGAGTACGGACCCGTCCCTCTCCCCATCCTCAGACACAGATCGAGCCGAGAGACGCGCCGCCGCCGCCGCCGCTCGATCTGCTTGTCACCGCACTTGCCGCTACCAAGGAGGATGCAGTGGAAGAGGAGAGGAGGCCGCAGCGCGTCCAAGGAGGAGGAGGCCGTGGAGGAGCTCCGTCCGTGCTGTTCGTGCGCGCTGTTCAAGAAGGCCTTCGATCTCTCCGTGCTGTTCAACGGCCGCGCCGACGCCTGTGAGTTCCGCCACGCCACCCCCTAAGGCATTCCCACGTCCAACGCCCATACCCCTTCCCCCTCCCATGGCAGATGGCAACTCTGACCCCCAACCCCTTCCTAGTTGCATGTTCTGTCATAAAACCACAAGAAATCAAGCCACCACTGACCCCCAATCCCCTTCCTAGTTGCACAAATCTGATCGTATCTTGCCTCTTTCAGGTCAGTTTGGTGTTGTACCCAAAGTTCGGGGTACCCAACTAGATCAAGAACGAGGTAATGTGCATGAATAGGTCGATGTTTTAGTCATGGTTTTCTTTATTTTGCCATTTTCTGTTGCATCTACTTTCTTAGTAACAACCTCCAGTATTTGTCATCTAGTCAGCCTTGTATCTAGTACTACTCTGAAAATTACCCAAATTATTGTTACCTAGGCATACGCATTTGATGATACTATGAGTTGACACGAAACACCCAGATTTTTGTTAACAAGCATTTTTTCAACTGAATTTGTATCGGCATCAGGAGTAGGAAAGTTTGCGTCTCTTCTGAAACAAATATTACATGAGTAGTAATCTGAGTATGGGGTGATGTTTGCAGCTAGTTTAATGTGCAAATATGTTTCCCATATTAATTTCCTTAATATGTTGTGCTGCTTGTATTTTAGGCTTTGTTTGAAATATGTGTATTTGCAGCATGCCGAAACGATCTTTAGTTTTGCTCTCTTGCATAGTTGAGGAAACAAAGAAGGAATATGAGCAGGACTATGTTGCATTATCATTTTATGGATTTTTTAAATTAACAATAAAGCTTCCTAGCATAGTCAACAAAGAAGAATTAATGACTGAGGCCTAACGAAGTTGCAGACATACTAAAGTGCCAAAAGAAGAATCATCTCATATCCTGGAAATCTTGACGATTTATGGATAAAGTACTACTCCTAGGGTTCCTACATGTAAGTCACTGTGATATCACTTGGGTGAGAAATAAACCTTCAATTGTCACAGTAATGTGATCTGAGTATATCACTATATAATTAAGACTATCCAGGCATTATCATTTTCTGGAATTTTAATGAAAATGAAGCTGCCTAGGAATGTTGCTCAACATGGAAGAATATAGATGTTGGAGGCCTAAGAATAAAATGAATAGAATGAAATAGAATTTTATTTCCTGTTCTTGAATAGAATGAAACAAAAATGAATTTTATTTGCTGTAATTTGCTTGTTGTCAATTGCTGTTCTTGCTATCATTTTATTGAAGTGCACTTGCTGTAATTTGCTTGTTTTCAAGACCACTTGAAAGTTCCACATCTAATATATGTTCCCGCCTTCCAGCATTCTTGGTTATGCTCTCTTTTAAATACTAGTTAGAGTGGTGGCCTTGCTTTGTTGTATTCGTAGCTATATTACCCTGCTAGTTGTATTCGTATGCAGGTGCTTGTATGAAATGAGTCCCGATTTTCGCCAAAATGTTGATTAACTTCTGTTTCGGCAGAAATCGGGCACTCCTAGTTTAACAAAAATGAGCAAAGGTCATGCCGGATTTTTCCGCGCACTTTACTAACCATTATTTGCATTTTATTAGTGCAAACATGTGTGACAACGACGAGGCTGGCTCTTCTCAGTGTATCAACGCTGAAGGAGAAGTGAGACCTCAAAAGAGACCCTTGTCATTCTGGGAGGAGGTCGAGCAGCTAGAAAGAATGATAGAGGGCGATGAAGAATACAACCCTTCCGAGAGCGACGACGATGAGATGGAAGACGTGGAGGAAGAAGAAGCGGCCGAAGGAACAACGGATGATGAAACCACTGATGGCGGCGAGGGCACAACAAGTGGTAGTAATCTGCCTAAGAAGAAGAAGGAAAGGCGCCCGAACACGGCCGGCACCGTCAGAGAGGAAATTACCGAAGCCGGCATGACGGTGTGCTCACGATAGAGAGACGCCTTCTTGCGGATAAAGATCCCTCGCACCCGGTATTCGTGTTTAAGGTGCCACGAGGATTGGGCTTCGTCGATAATGTCCCCGCGGATCTGTTCTTCCTGCGGTTTGACAACATCTTCAATATGTTCCACCTGTATCCGCTGCACTATTCCATGGTACGCCTGTTTTCTCTCAGCCTGGACATCAGATCATTAGAGAGAACACCCCGAGCATCGCTATAGTGGACCCCTACTACATGCGTGATGGATGCTTCGGAAGCGCCATTGAACGGCGATTCGTGGCCTCGTACCTCCAAGGCATCTTGTTCGCGAACAAGACAAAGGAGTACATTCTCGTGCCTTTCTTTCCCGGGTAAGTCATTATTCACTCGCCGCCATAACACATTTTTTTTGAATTATTTTGCGCAAATATCAACACTACACACTCATCTGCTTGTCGCCGAAACATTCTCAAGCCACGTATTTCGACTTAGGGAGTCAAGAAAACAAGAAAAACTACGACACGATCAAGGAAGTTCTGGATGATGCTCTCACCGGCTATGCCTCAGCGAAAGGCGCCACCTTCGTGCGGAAGAAGCTCAAGTTTGGCAGGCACGTCTTCACCCATGTGACGAAATTCTCCTACGTGAAGCAGTCGGCAGGCAGTCAGAAGGAAGCCTACTATGCACTACATCACATGAGGGCGTTCCTACTAGAGCAACAGAATTCTACGCTGCCAGATCATCTCAAACGGTGGGCCGAAGCCAAGGCCAGGATCAGTGATTCAGATATTAGACAAGAGATGTATCGCATCCAGCAACAGTTTGGGGCAATCATCAGCCGTGATGTCATGACTTCAGGGAGGTCTTCTACAGAGGCAATCCCCCGAATAACCGTGACGTAGTAGATTGCCTAAAGATGCAGGGTGACTATAGGGCGTTCATGACGAAACAAGGCGTCCTGCCGTTCCCTGAGCCGAGCCAGAAGTCTTGATGTGTTGGTCTAGTTGTAGTTCTTTATCCCCACAAGTACTTGTGTGTGTCGACATGTACATGCTACTACTTATTAGGGTGATGAATCAATGCTTACTTCTTTTGCTTATTATTAGGGTTATATATGGATCAATGCTTAGTTTGTTTGCTTACTCTTTAGTCCTTTTTTGCTTACTTTTTGGTATTTTTTGCTTACTTTGTTAGCTTATTTGATAAGTATATCTTTATATGTGACTTTTACTTGTTTTTTCACCCACCATTTAATTATTATTGCAAACTTTTGGATGACGTGGTACGTCGTGTATAAGGGACGGGTTCCCGGAGTTTGTGATGATTGGGAAGACTGCCGGAGATAGGTGCACCGTTTCATCGGCAATAGCTACAAAGGGTACAACACTATGGCGGAGGCAGAAGCTAGATACGGGCGCTATCTAGCGGGAGTTAGTACGAGGAGCCGGATGAAGACCTACACCTCCGTCGTGGTGATGCTTATCGTCCTTGGTTGTCTGTCCTGCATGTTCCTACTTTAGATGTCTAGGCGAGCTTCCGCGAGCTCTAACTTGGTTGAGACATGTATTAATGTCATCACTAGCTACTTTGTAACTTGATCGAAACAATGTAACTTGTACTGTATATTTATGTATGTAACTTATCTATATGTATTTGTTTCTATCTTGTATGTGTATTTATTTCTGTATTGTATATCTGTGTATTTATTTCTGTACTGTATATATGTGTAAATAATATGTATTGAATATCATCTGTATTGAGTATATTTTTTTTTGAAAAGCTCAGCCGTGGCGCACATACTCTTGGTTAGTGGCGCACTACTTTAGTGGCGCACGTTGTGAAACATTAGTAGCACACTACATCATGCGCCACAGGAAAAACAGTCGTGGCGCACAAAGCATTGCGCTACCACTAACTCGAGATACCTGGCAGTGCGCTACAGGCACTTTTTAGCCGTAGCGCAGAACTTGTGGCGCACCCTGATACGTCCATAACGTATCTATAATTTTTGATGGTTTTATGCTAATAATATGCTTTTGATACTCCTTTTTATATAAAGTTTATGATTTATTTGGACTAACCTACTAATAGTTGCTAAA
This sequence comes from Avena eriantha, assembly GCA_910589775.1. Taxonomy (NCBI): domain Eukaryota; kingdom Viridiplantae; phylum Streptophyta; class Magnoliopsida; order Poales; family Poaceae; genus Avena; species Avena eriantha. Next base: position 273,364,504 of record OU342742.1, read on the forward strand.
GTGCACAATGTTACCGTTTTACACTTTGATTTGTAGGAATTACCAAGAATACAAGTGGAAACCTTGTTGGAGTCAAATTGGGATTTTCCAGAAATCTGTCTCAGAACTCTTTTTTAAGATGGTCACGTTTCGGGTAGAAGGCGGCATCAAACGGAAAACTCGTCAACTACAAAGTTGTTGGAAATGTCAAGACAAACGTTCTGGGCATAAAATTTAGCTGATTCCGAGTCCAGACGGTCCCAATAGACCCGATTTACTGCAGCCCAAGATGGGGTGACGGAAATCCGAGAAGTTATATAAAGGGAGGAAACCTAATTCGTGGGAGACACCTCCACCCACGAAGTTGCAGCCACCAAAGCCACATTTTTTCCTTCCCCATAGATCCCATCTCCATGGGGAAGGGCTCCCAAGAATCCATGAAGGAAGGGTGCTAAGGGGCGGTGCTTCGCTGTGATACCGGCGGCGGGGAAGGAGTCCTCCGCACCGCCGCCGCCGGAGCCATCTCCATCGATCTTCACCACCATCTCCATCACCGTTCTTGATTCCCATGATGAGGAGGGAGTAGTTCTCTCTCAAGGCTAAGGGTTCTACCGGTAGCTATGTGTTCATTTCTCTCGCTATGCATGATCTTATTGAGACAATGAGCTTGTAATCTATAGATCTATCTTGCTACTCAAGTGCTTTAATAGATCTCTGCTCTCCCCATGTGTGTGAACGTGACATAATGCTCACCATGGTGGCACTTAGGCTAGAGATTACAAATACTTGTTATGAGTTATATTTGGAGTTAGATGTCTTTATGAAATTGTGGTGTTTGTTGGACTCATCTAGTACTCAAGGTGACAGTGTGGTGTTTTCTAGATGGGAAAGGCTTACTTTGAGGTGTGCTGTTATAGCCCTACCATCGATTAGAGAGTAGTATCATAAAGAGAAGATATTTATATGAGAGTGTTCACTAGTGAAAGTATGATCCCTAGGCCTTGTTTCTTAGCACTGAAACACCGTTTGCTATTAGATCTGTTACATGTTTGCTTGCTTCCATCCTTCTTTCAGTTTGCCTTTAGTCTCTTCCATGCCATCAAGTTATTTCCTATCACCGTTACCACTTATAATTATCTATACCACTTGTATTTCACTATCTCTTCGCCGAACTAGTGCACCTATACACCTGACAAGTGTATTGGGTGTGTTGGGGACACAAGAGACTTCTTCTATCTTGATTGCAGGGTTGCTTGAGAGGGAATACCTTTGGCCACTTCCTCCCTGAGTTCGATAAACCTTGGGTGATCCACTTAAGGGAAAACTTGCTGCTGTTCTACAAACCTCTACACTTGGAGGCCCAACAACTGTCTACAAGAATAGAAGTGCGTAGACATCAAGCTATTTTCTGGCGCCGTTGCCGGGGAGGTAAGGTAAAAGGAATTCACACCGGAGGATTAAAGAAGAAGAACCTCACACGGCAAACGCCTATTTTCTGGTGCGAGTACTCGAAGTTATTTCCTTTAGATTCTGCAATTTTGTCTTTTTGTTTCTTTTTTTCACTAGTTAGGCTTAATCGAAAACAACAAAAAAATTAGAGAGCTTTATAGTATTTATCTTGAGTTAGGACATGAAGTGTTTGAAGAGAAAATTAAAAAACCTATGGAACTTTATTTGCATGCTAATAGTAATGTTATGAGTATGAATTCTTTGAACACCATTATTGCTAATGCTATGGAAAAGTCTAAGCTTGGGGAAGCTAGTTTTGATGAGCATGATATTTTTAGTCCCCCAAGCACAGAAGATAACTATTGTATTTCTTATGATGATAGAAAACCTCCAATATATGATGATTACAATGATGAATATGATATTTTTAGTCCACCTACTATTGAGGAGAAAATTAAGTATGATTACAATATGCCTCCTATATTTGATGATTGTGGTGATGAGGATAATAATGATAGCTATTTTGTTGAATTTGCTCCCACTATGATTAATAAGAATGACTATGCTTATGTGGAGAGTGATAGTTATTATATGCTTGTGGCTCATGATAAGAATGTTTCATGTGATAGTTATATTGTTAATTTTATTCATGATGCTACTGAAAGTTATTATGAGAGAGGGAAGCATAGTTTTATGCATCTCAATAATATTAAGTTTCACCTCTTTATGTTGAAAGTTTTGAAGTTGCACTTGTTTTGCTTTCCTATGCTTGTTGTTTTGTGCTTTCATGACTTGTCTCTTTACAAGATTTCTATGCATAGGAAGTGGGTTAAACTTAAATGTGTTTTGAATTTGCTTCTTGATGCTCTCTTTTACTTCAATTCATATGTCTTATGTGAGCATCTTCTCAAACTATCATGCCTAACTTAAAGGCGTTAAAGAAAAGTACTTATTGGGAGATAACCCAAAAGTTTTAGATAAGTCTTGAAAGTTATTACCTCTGTAATAACCGCTCCTTATCCTTTTTATTTGCTTTTTCTGCCAAGAGTAACCTCTAATGAGAGAGAAGTAATGATTGAGAAAGTTGCTGTCCCGAAACAGATTTCTGTGCTTCACCGTAAAAATTCGTGTAAAATCTCTGAACGTCTTTTTGAGGCATTAATTTTTGTGATTCTGACCCAGGTTGTTATCTAACTTTCGTTAGTTCAAAACTTTGATATTTGAGCAACAGAAGGTCTTCGAAAAAATTCGTCTTGACCTACTGGTGTGTTTTGACAGATTTGTGCCATTATTTGCATTTGCTTCTTGTTGGTTCCTTGTTGGGTTCTCTTTGCGGAATTGAGCTTTTTGAGGAAAGTGCTACAGTATCTAGTGTTCTAATGGAAGTTTATTGGTGTTAGAACTGAACCAAAAGACTTATTATCTTGAGTGCACTAATGTTGCTAATAAAGATTGTGTGAAGTTTTGTATGAAGGAAAAATTTCAGGTGTATGGAAGGAATGAGTAATGAGATGAAGGATGGAATAAATCTCAAACTTGGGGATGCCACGCGTGTCACCCCAAGAAATATCCAAGAAGTACAAGAGTCAAAGCTTGGGGATGCCCAAGGCATCCCCTTCTTCATCAATAAAAATCCCAAGTTTCTTCCAAACGCTTCATTTTTATTGTTTCATGCACAATTGTTTTTTTCTTGGAGCGTCTTCTTTTTCGTTTTTGTTTTTCATTTGCTTGGTTTGCTTAGTTTGCTGAATAAATTGTTTGGACCCCCTCTTTCATACATTGGTTTGCAAATAGTTTTGGTTTGGATTGGAAAAGAGTAGGAAAGCTCATGCTTAAGCGGTAAAGAAAGCTTGTTTTTGACTGTGGCCCATGCTTTGTCATGCCATGCTTGATATTGTTCTGGCTTTATGCTTAGTATTCTTTGTTGTAGCATGACTTGTTATAAACAATTGAGATTGCTTAATGTGTCTTGGATGAATCATGCGTTGTTTTAGCATATTAAAGCATAGTATAGTGGTATTCTCCTTTGATGCTTTATTTGGGTTGACTTGGCGCATGCTCACACCATGTTATGACTATCCAAAGTCACCATAGCCTTTATGATCCTTTATTCTTTGATCAATGATGTTTTGTCACTCTGCATGATTATGGCCATTATTGCTCTCTTAGTTTGTCGCTCCCAGTCTTTTGCTAGCCTCCACAACAAAGTATGAGTTCCACTCATGCATCCAACTCCCTAAACCAAGTTATTCTAAAGAGTCCACCATAAGTATCTATTAGCTTATGCTATTCCAAGTATATTCATGCTTTTGTTTACCTTCCAAATTAACTTGTTATGAGAAAACTAGTGATTAAAGCTCTCACGAACTTGATGGCACACTTTACTTTTCTTGCCCTTAATAAACTTGAACCATTGTGTCGTCTATGTTGTATATGCTTGCACTTATTTGTCGGGAATTAGCAGAACCATGCTTTCATGAGGAACGCTTTCAACATTGCACTTGGTACTTGTACCTAGTTGATATCATGCTCTTTTGTATATGGATGTCGTCGGTGTGAAATGAAAGGGGAGCTTGTAAGTCCATGGAGTTATGTATATGTGTTAGAGAAACGCCTGGGCCGCTGGTCTAATCCATGCTGACATGGTGGAAAACTATAGCGTAACCATAATGAGATGTCTATGAAGCATTCTTCTTATAAAAAAAGAGTCCTATATTGAGAAAAAAGAGAAAAAAAGGAGATACTATGAAAAGAGGAAAGAGAGAAAAAAGCCCATATTCCCATGGTAAATAAGAAGAATTCTGAGATGCTCGTTGTCTGCTTGCCTTGTCATTTTGATATGGGGATTCTTCCGTATCATCGGGCAAGAGGTACCCTGTTGGCGGTTCTTAATGATACACATATACTTACGATGACAAGAACTTACCGGTGACTAAACTTGAGTAGCATGAGGAGCGGCCCTCGTATACAAGGGACATGAGATTTCTGACTTATACTTTGTCAAGCATGTACACCATAGTTTGTTCACTTTAACCTTAATCACTTCAAGATGCTTATGATGGGGGCAATGAGAGCTGGAAGCTATAAGTACCATAATTTCTGGAAGCTCTTTATGAGACTTGAATCCCTACTTCCTTTTACAAAGGCCTTTCTTCCACTATTATATTGAGTCTCCATCTTCTATCTTTATGCACCTACTTTGAGAGCATAGTGGCCATTCTTAGTTCTATGTGCATTGTCCCAAGACTAGTTGATTGATGCATAACTTGTTATTGCTTGTTTTAAACTATTGTATCTAGTCACTCTTATGAACTTTGAAGGTGTCCTATGCATTTACATTTGCTACTCTATTGAGGGACAAGCTGAATACTATTATGCTATGTTTTATTTATGTGAAACAAACAAACATCTTGCAAAGCATTGTTATTCATGAATCTTTTGTTTGTGCTTTTCATGTTGTATCCTTGTTTCTTTGTCTTATTGCTAGAACTTTGTCTTTCATGTTATGATTGAAGTACTATGATCCCGGCTTTGAATTTTTTACAAATACTTTGATCAAGATTGTGTTGGTTGCATGTCACCTCAAAAATTATATTGTTTTTATCGTTTACCTACTCGAGGACGAGTAGGAACTGAGCTTGGGGATGTTGATATGTCCATAACGTATCTATAATTTTTGATGATTTTATAATATGCTTTTGATACTCCTTTTTAAATAAAGTTTATGATTTATTTGGACTAACCTACTAATAGTTGCAAAAGTGCACAATGTTCTTGTTTTACACTTTGATGTATAGGAATTACCAAGAATACAAGTGGAAACCTTGTTGGAGTCAAATTGGGATTTTCTAGAAATCTATCTCAGAACTCTTTATTAAGATGGTCACGTTTCGGATCGAAGGCGGCGTCAAACAGAAAACTCTTCAACTACCAAGTTGTTGAAAATTTCGCGACAAACGTTCTGGACATAAAATTTAGCTGATTCCGAGTCCGGACGGGCCCAATAGACCCCATTTACTGCAGCCCAAGATAAGGGTGACGGAAATACGAGAAGCTATATAAAGGGAGGAAACCTAATTCGTGGGAGACACCTCCACCCACGAATTTGCAGCCACCAAAGCCACATTTTTGCCTTCCCCATAGATTCCATCTCCATGGGGAAGGGTAAGGGGAATATGACCGAGAGGTAATAATAAATTGGTTATTATCTTATTCCATGTTTATGATAAATGTTTATTTTACATGCTATAATTGTATTGATCGAAAACGTTAATACATGTGTGTTTAATAAACAAAAATGGTTCGTAGTTATGCCTCTCTTATATACTAGCTCGTTGATTAACAAGATGATCAAGGTTTCCTGATCATGGACATTGGATGTTGTTAATAACGAGGTCACAACATTGGTGGAATGATGTGATGAACATTCATCCGAAGTATAGCATTACGATCAATTCATTATGTTTATATTGCTATAACATTATACGAAGTAATCTTTATCCTTGGACCATAAGATCATGTTAATTGCTAACACCGGAAGAGTATCTTGATAACATCAAACGTCACACCGTAACAGGGTGACTATAAAGATGGGTTCAGTGCTACGAAGGTGTTATGTTGAGGCTCATGGATCAAGAGTGGAGTTTGTCAATCCCGATGACGGATAGATATACTCTGGACCCTCTCGGTCATATCACATGGAACTAGCTTGCAAGCAAGTGATGTGATCACTAGAATGTTATATCATGGGAACAAGAAAAGAGTGCATGTCGGTAACGAGATCAAACTAGGTATGGAGATACCGATGATCGAATCTCGGACATGTAATATATCGCGAGACAAAGGGATTTAGTTACAAGCGTTAAAGGTTCTCACGATCATAGAAGTCATTGTTGAATGTGTAGGAGTCAGTATGGATCTCCAGGTCCCGCTACTGATTATTGATCGGAGAGGGGTCTCGATCATGTCTGCATTATTCGCGAACCGTAGGGTGACACACTTAAGGAATACCAACACCATTTGGAGCAAATATGTTTCAGATAAAGATTTAAGAAAGAGCTTGAATTATTTCAATAGACACCGAAACTGTTTCGGGTGAAATTGCTAAAATTGGTTCTGCATGTAATATTGAAATGTTGCAGGGGGTTTTATGTGAATGTTTGTTAATTAAAGTAATTAACAAAATTGTGAATAAAAATAATAAAAGAGTTTTATTAAATGAGAGAGCATTAAATTTGGAGAAATTTAATGCATTTAAAGTGGAGATTTTAAAAGGGAATGTGAAGAGGCATTTTAATGTGGAGGGGTTACCACCACATGAATGGAGGAGGTGAAGAGGCACCTCCTCCATGCATCGGCCATGAAGGAGGGGCACCCCCCTCCTCCTATAAAATGCCACCCTCTCCTCACTTCTCACAAACACCTCCTTGTGAAGGATCTCTCTCCCTCTCCAGTATTATTCCCCATGGTCTCGGATTAGCGAGATACATGTTCCCAGTGGCTTTATCTGGAAAGGAGTTGCTGCTTCTGCTGCTTTGCTGGAGCGAGGGATGGAGGTTGTCGGGGTACCGGCCGTGTGTGCGATCACGGATGCGCCACTGCTTTGCGGTGCTGGACTTGGTGGTGCTGGAGCTAGATCTGAAGGACGTGCTGGAGCTGGACCTGCTCGGACTTCCTCACGATCTTGAGATCGGCAAGTGTACGACTACATCAACCACGAGTTCCTACTCGTTAACAAAACTCGTTGTCTTCGAGTGTAAGTTCTCGTTGGATGTATGTCCACCTGTTGCTTTGTACCTAGTAGATAGATCTTGGCGTGTAGTTCACACCGTAAGAAATTTTTTGTTTTCTATGCTGCGGACCCAACAGTGATATCAGAGCCTGATCTATGCGTAGGTGCTTTGCACGGGTAGTACACATATGTTTATATGTGGGCGATGATGATCATGTTATTACATCTTCTATGTATTTTGGATATTGGTGGCATAGTGGGATGAAGCGGCCCGGACCAACCTTACATGTCATCATACATGAGACCGGTTCCACGACTGACATGCAACTTGTTTTGCATAAGTGGCTGGTGGGTGTCTGTCTCTCCTACTATAGTCAATATCTGATTTACAACGAGTTGCTAATAACTTGGTTATCCTCGTTGTGGTTCATGTTCGTAGGTAAGAACGGTTCTATCTCCGAAAGCCCTAAGCCACATAAAACTTGCAATTGATAAATTAGAGCGTCTAATTTAGATCGTTGCTGGGCTAGTGTCTTGATATGGTATTGTTGTAAGTAGATGTATGATAGATACTCTTACAACACACTCAACGTGTAAGTTCCATAGACCTTGGCCTTACACACAAAGGAATGATAGAGATCCCTAGGACTTGTTTCTTAGCACTGAAACACCGTTTGCTATTAGATCTGTTACATGTTTGCTTGCTTCCATCCTTATTTCAGTTTTCATTTAGTCTCTTCCACGCCATCAAGTTATTTCCTATCACCGTTATCACTTATAAGTATCTATACCACTTGTATTTCACTATCTCTTCGCCGAACTAGTGCACCTATACACCTGACAAGTGTATTGGGTGTGTTGGGGACACAAGAGACTTCTTGTGTCTTGATTGCAGGGCTGATTGAGAGGGAGTACCTTTGACCACTTCCTCCCTGAGTTCGATAAACCTTGGGTGATCCACTTAAGGGAAAACTTGCTGATGTTCTACAAACCTCCGCACTTGGAGGCCCAAGAACTGTCTACAAGAATAGAAGTGCGTAGACATCAAACCCCTAGTGCACCACGGAAGGGGAAAACAGGTGCGCCACAAATGTGCGTTTTCCTAGTAGTGTAGTTTGAAACGGGAAAATTTGGAAACGGGCATAAGAAATTCAAAAATGGTCCGAACAAGGTAAATCCTTCACGTGGTGTTATATTATGTGACATAGTTACGAGGAAAAATATCAAAGTTGGTATATTGATTGCATCTCGAAAAATCCTTCACAGAAATGACCTATCATGTTCGAGGTTTCATGGCTTTTAGGCCAAATGACCAATGTTATGGCCAGAATCGTGATATAGTTTTTGATCATATGCCCATATTGTGCACTCATGTGCATCTTGGGATGGCTAGCAATGTTGCAGGAGGAAGTTTTCCTTTTTGTCGCACAGAAAATGCATTTTCCATTTTCGGAATGCCAAAATCGGGGCGTTTTGTGAAGCAACCACCAAATCAAAGTTTCAAAATAGTACCACCCCATTTTTCAGAAATACTAGACCATCTTACATTAACAGTGTCCCAAGTGGGGTATCTAAAACCTTTCCGTCCACCCTTGGTGAAAAATACAAATATCTACCGAATCGGTAGGAAGTGGGTCCGATTTGAACTAAATGTACATTATATAATGCTCATGATTTTTTGAAAATGTCTACCGAATCACAATATGCTGTTTTATCAGAGATCCAATGCAAGTATTGCATGAACCAAGCCCTAGACGAGGACGGTCACCCCCTTCGTTTTTGACCATGTTTTGATATATTCACTTTATTTTGTGATGCAAGTAATAAAATTATGATGCAGGATGGCACTACTATAATTTACACTCAAAGTAGACAATATTTGATCGACAATTGATTTTGGAATCATCTCGATCCGAAGTCACATGCGAAATTGAGAGTAAAATTGTGTTTCTATAATTTCTGGGAAAAATTGAGTGCTCTCTATTTATTTGGGCTCAAACTTATAGAATCCCATGAATTCACACCAAAAATAATACCTTATGATGGCTTATGGGCCGGCCTAGTCGGTGGGAAAATGTCAGCAAAAAAAAGAGTGAGGCCTCCATGCACCGAGGCCCAAGCCCAATAAATGAATCTCATACTAAATAGCATATGCGCAAGTAGTTAGGCACAAAGTTTATGGTAGCCTGGTGGTTGGATGATTCCTTTGCAAGGGAGAGGTCTCTAGTTCGAGCGTCGGTAGCTCTCCTTTTTGCACAATTTTTTAGTCGCGCATGAGCTGACTGCTATTTCGCCTAATAGAGATAGTTACATGTGGGTAGTCTTTACAACAGCGTGTCCTTGGTGGAGTGGTTCAGTTCCTTGGTGAGAGACGAAGAGGGCGTGGGTTTGACTCCTGCTTCCTCCCATTTTTGCGCGTGAGCTGACTGCTGTTTTGCCTGATAGAAATAGGTGCATGTGGGTAGTCTTTACAACAGCATGGTCTTGGTGGAGTGGTTGGGTTCCTTGGTTAGAGACAAAGAGGGCGTGGGTTCGACTCCCGCTAGCTCCCATTTTTGCGTTTAATTATGCTATAGTGGGTTCCATTTGTCAGCGTGCCACACGTCACATGACACATAGATGGATTGCTTAGGTGGCAGTCCAATCACCCACTTTGTACTTGAACCTATATTTTATTACATGATATGACCATATAAATTGGTCATAGTCGACCAGATACAAGGCTCTAAACATGTGTTATCCATCTATGACCATTTCATTTTAGGATATTATGACCTTCTCGGCTAATTTGGTCGTTATTTTTCAAGGTTTGGACCCTCCCAAATTCCTATGACCAGATGGTCCGGAATGGTCATAGATCTATGACAAAAAACCCATGGTCGTTAAGAAAAGGTCACTAGTCACCTATTTCTTGTACTGCGTGATGTCTGCTTCTCAAGGCACAATTTTCACGCTAGGCCTGCTTCCTAGCCTTCACCGGCTCCAGCCGTCGGCGGTACTCCTTTACTTCCATGACCATTCCTGTCGGTATAAGGGGCATGCTGAATGGATCAGAGGCGCACTGCTACTCGCCCTGGTCTCGTCGGGGGATTCCGATCCAAAGTTAGAGTTGAAGATCCCGAGGATGGATGGATTCTTGAAATCGTCAGTGTTGGAGACTCGCATGATGGAGTCCATGTGTGACACGACGGTGATGGTTCCGGCGACTGAAGTAGCGGTTGTCAAGTCGGCGTCGTTGTAGAGAGGCACTTCGCTAGCGGCCGGGTCATACTCGGAGGCGAGGAGGGTGATGGTGTGGACTTGCTCCTCTGAGAGAAGATCGCATTTTAAAAGCTCTTGTTTTCCCATAAAAAAATAATTTTAAAGAGTTTTGAAATATGGTTTTTCCCTATGCACTTGTTCCAAAATCTTTTGTTTAGTAATGAATTTTGTTTTATTTCTCACCAATTTGGAAAAGTTTCTTTTGTTTTGAAAATTCAACTAAGGAAAACTTTAGCAACCATTTAAATAATAATATATATTTTTATTTCTTTTAACATTCCAAAATTTGAAAAGTTTTGGGATGTTACAAGATGACAGTTATGTCGTTGCTTAGGAGGAACCAACACCAGATAAGGAAATAATGGCGTCGCTTGTGAACATGTACAAGAGGCTATGCAAACCAACATATTCATTGTTCCATTCTGAGCTCTATGCAAGAAAAGGAAAATAGTTAGTGTTGCAGTTTTTGAAGAATTAGATGGCAAAAACAAAATTATAATCGAATTAGTATGAATAGTTTAAACGGTACTATAGGTTAGCAGAATGATGCCAAGGAGGAATTAATAACAGGAACTTTACTTAGGACAAACCAGAGCAGTAACTGTAGAGCAGGGAATCCACACTAATATTTTCCACTGACTTTAGATTTTGCGAGAATTACACGATAGAAGGCAATTATTGTTGTACGGAGTTGCTAAGAACCAGTGCATGACTTTAAAATTTGTAGAGCAGCGGATCCAAACCAACATGTCTAGTGACATTGTATGTAGCACGAACAACATGCATGTGTATTGACTTGGTGTGTAGCACGATTACAAAAAATAGAGTTCACTACGACATGCTTGAACTTGTTGTACTACTGACAAAACAAAAAAGAATTGGATATTTGGTTCCCATGGTTGGAGAGGCTTCTAAGCATCACCCATACCCGCATGGGTGATGTCCATGTCATCGAGGGTGCTGCGGTTGCGCTGGAAGTTTGTGTCAGGAAGTAGATGTTGGGCGCGGTGGGTGAGAGCAGATATTGGGTGGCTCTGGTATGGTATAGTTGGGGTGGATGCCAGCAGCTTGGAAGCAGATCTTGGACAGTCGTTGATGGATTCGGTGCCGTGGACGGGAAAGTGAGGAAAGGAAGTCAGGTGTGATGGATGACAGACTCGGTGACCTGGATCGGGGGTGCTGGATGATGGGGAAACAACAATGGTGTGTTGGATGAGACCACAGCTAATGCAGCTTTGGTATACTAGTGGGTGAGGAGTGCATGGTGTTGAGTTCCGATGGGCAAAGCCAGCCGGAGAAGTGCTGATGGAGGTTTCGGCTGCTAGAGGCGATGGTCGAAGAGACAAGAGAGTGTGAGTCAAGCTAGGGTTTTTTTGAGGATTTTGCTTTATGTGTGTGGGGAAGAATCATTTTTTGAAATATATTGGTAGTAGTACCGACTTAAGAGGAAAATACTATTAATTAGTATTGTTTGAAATGGAGGGGCTCAAGAAATTTCGCAGTGTTTGAAATGGAGGGGCACGAGGCAGTGGGGACCATATAATTTTGGCTATCTAGCAATTTTGTCCGTCCATCCAAAATCAACGGGCCAAAAGGCATACCTTCCCTTCAAAGGCTCTGGCGTGGACGCCTATGCAAGAAATCAGTGGGTGTCCTAGAGTACACTATAGGGGTAGATGTGTAGGTCATAATATATTAGGAGCACTCCATTAATCGGGCTAGCTGGGGGACACATGGATGTCCACGAGTTCAAGATTTTAGCGTACTCAATTTTTAGGAGTGAATGCATGCAGCTCAAAAAAAGTACTAACACATGTTATTACTAGTATTATGTCATCACATAGTGATTACGTGCATGATATTAGGTTACTTAGTTGCATGCGTTTTGAAGTAATGGATTCTATTGGGTTGATCATATTACTCGTACTCTCGGTATATGCGTTGATCAAAGTCTAGTTACTGAGTTGCATGCATGTGCACACAAGATCCATTTCTTTTACTGAGTCACAAGCCTATTTTTGTGTGGTCGAGGCCCCTGTCCGCTGATGACTCTAACTATTCAACGCAACTCAGACATATTATACTTTGCAGTCATAACTAGACTTCTAATGAAATCAGACTAGTAACTCATAAGAATAATTACAGTGTTGTTTTAGAAGTGCATTTTATGTAGTAGTAGTAACAACCAGGGAAACACAGTTCAGTGTCTAGCAATCTTGTCCGTCCAATCCAAAATCAACGGGACAAAGCAGATACCTTCCCTACGAAGGCTCTGGCGCGAATGCCTATGCAAGGAATCGTTGGGTGTCCCTCGGTAGGCGATAGGGTTAGCTGTGCCTATGACCCAAAGTACTCCAAACAATAGCTGGATTCCCTAACGCTAACGGTGCATTTTATTTTCTATATAGACACGTCCTCCTAGAGCGTATGCAGTATACTAAAAGTTCCACTTTGGGCATCCACAATGTGTAAAAAGCCTAATGTTCACCTTATACATTGTTGAAAAAATAAACATGTCTTGTAGCCTAAGGTGCACCTCAAGCTCGTGGATTGCCCATAAGGAACAGAAAACTGATTTTCCCTCTCTCCTCTATCTTGCATGAAGCAATATGATATGTCCCTCCATCCTATTTTTTATAATTCCCTCCATCCTAATTAAAAAGGAACACTTTTGACTAAATTTGAATGTATACGTACATTAAACAATGACTACTATACATAGTTACTACTATACAACAAGTATATCATTACAAAAGCTCCACAGAGCGCATTCGATTGTTAAGAGTGCAATATAATTATGCTAATACGGATGTGAAAAAAATGATCCATGCACCCAAAAGAAAAAAGGGCTAGGGGAAGGATTTTCCCTTCCTGGTTCCTACTCCAATGCCAAATGTGTCCCTTCCGTAGATTCGATGATTGCGACACTGTGGCCGCCCTACGGAGGCACGACCTTCGCAATGGTCGCGACCTCATTGGCCAACACGATATGGCTTCTCCCTTCCTACTTAGCAGTGCGTGACCTCGACAACCTCTGCAATAGTAGCCATTGGCTGCAGATATCCGTGACTTCCTCCTTTAAATTTTCGCACTCAGCACGAAGCGTCAAGGAGTTACGCTCGTAAGATCTTGCAAGATTCTTTTGAAAATCCAAATCGGCTTACAGGCGATCACATCCAGGTTGAGCTCGAAGTTTTTCTACAAAATGTTGATGTTATGGATGTTGCTTTCATCTACTTTGGCCGAGATTCTCGCCTGACTTCCTGCATGGAAAAGTCATCATCATTAAGAGAGCATGGAGTGCATGCAGAGAAGAACATAAAATGCCAATACATGTATAGTGCCTACCTCATTTCTTCGACGGAGAGCGGGCATGAGGTCATCATACACGTCAGAGATATCTGTCGTGCTATTGACCTGTGGGTTGGAAAATTCGATGCTCGAGCTACCTGCCCTAGAAGATGTACAATGACTGTACAATAGTAGGAGCAGACAACCCAAGAATCAACGGAAGTACAAACCTACCCGAACTCTTGGTCCCCGTGATAGCCTCTCTTCAGATACATGCATGAAGATGAGCCCTTGCCCCATGGCTTGTCTCCTTTATCAGTTCAAGCCTGCAGGTTCCCCTGCCAGCGGGATTTATCCATGGCTCTAACCACTACCATCTTGATATTCTTCTGACGAGAAAGGTTATTCTGTGACATTGCTGGATGAAGAAGTAAATAAGCAAGGGATGAGCAGTGGAAGAAAATGGTTTCTACGAAGGAGGAGGGAGGTATTACTAGTAGGAAGAGAGTGAATAGTGTAAGCAAGATGTCATGGTATGGGTCTCGTCGCCACCCTTTGAGCAATCTCGTTGGTCCATACAAGACCTAGCGGGCAGGATGAAGGCTCTTCCGCAGTATCAAAAAAACCTAGATGTACCGGAATAGACTATGGGTAGGCCATCATAATACCAATCGAGCTACCAGATGTAAATATTTACAACCCACCCAAAGGTATGTACTAATGTCTTGTCAAAGAAGGGGACAAGATTCCATCCGGGAGATGTGTTTTTTATTTTCTTGTTTAGCCAATACGCACAATGGAGTAACTCACAAAAAGGTTTTCTTTATTGTTTCTTTCTACTCAGCTGAGTGAGTCCCCTACCTGGTCTAAACGGTGGAGCAAATTTTATTTTCTTAGGGTACCAATATGTTGGCCACAAGCTATCCATAAGGGAAAAACAAATCTAGAAGGAGTTTCACATACATAGTGGAACCTATCCATAGCTGAAAAACTTAAAGGTGACCCTTAAGCTTGTGGGTAGTAGTACATAAGAATTAAAATATTATTATTAGGTACACATATTAGTAGAAACAAATTCCAATCACAACAATTTGTGAGATGGCAGCTCTTACATGTGGGTCATAGCTTATGGATAATTTTGGCTAGATACATAGTGGTACAATGAATTGGCTTATGGTGTACTAAGTGGGCCCCATATTAAGGATTGGTTTTTACATATACATAGGTGATGCCAGCGAACCTATTAAATTTCGAGTAGATTCGCAAAAAAGTCTAGTAAATTTACTAGCCACATCTAGTAACGCCTCACGTTGTGCTTGCTAGTAGTAGTACAAGTAGTGCTCGAGTAGTAGTAGTAGTAGTAGTAGTAGTAGTAGTAGTAGTAGTAGTAGTAGTAGTAGTAGTATTCACATTAAATATACTTAGGGCATGATGCCTAAAGAGAACTTAGGTCTCCTTTCGATAACAGGATTTCAAAACACAGGAATTTGACTGGGTCGCAGGTACAAAACAATGGATTGAAAAACAGAGGAAATCTGCAGCTATCTTTGGATCACATGATTTCAAAACATTGGAATTTAACAGGGTCACATGTATAAAATAGAGGAAATGTGCAGGTTTAACGTCATTTGGATGAAACACAGGAAACACACAGGAAAAGTCCCTCAATCCTACACGAATGAGTGTAAATAAGTGGATGTTGAAATTCCTATGGGATTGGGGTGTAGGAATGCAATCCATAGGAATTTTGGAGGTATGATTCTTTTCATCCAAAGGGCTTCCTTATAAAAAATACTATGGGTTGAATTCCCCCGAAATTCCTTTGAAAATCATTCAATCCAAAGAGGCCCTTGATCAAGATGAGCATGCTCACGACAAACAAACACCTTCTGGCAGGAGGTGACAGTCGTAGATTTTCATCTTGAACCCATTCGTGGTGACCTTGAACATAAGAAAGTAACTCTCCTTCAACTCATGGAAAGCAGCAAAGGTGGCCCACACTATGTCCAGGACGATTTGGTCTTTGTTGCGGTTGGCATGGACAACCCACTCGCATTCCTCGCATGCTTGGACCACCACTAGCTGGGGGTAGGGCGTCCCTTCATGTAAGGCTTGAAGTAAGTGGAGATGATAAGAATATAAAATTCATGCTGGACTAGCTAGATGTACAAGAGCCTAGGACGATGCGCGGTGGCATGGTGTCTAACCAACCTAGGGCATCTTCTCGGTTTGGAAGAACTAGCGACCGACCTGGCAGCACTTTCCCTTTTCAAGGCCTCCACTCTCCTTCCCGGTAACTTCAACTCCCTTGATATGATGGGGAGAGCATCTTCATAGCCACCTGGAGCTGGAGCAGTCCGGTCAATAATGTAGTCTAATTTTAGCATTGCAACTAGGTCGTCCTACTTGAAAATTACCATGGCGTCAGTCCTTTGGAACTACCAAAACACCACAATGCATCATATAAATTAACTAAAGATCACAATGCTTCATTGCACCATCAAAATTAGCTAAAAAACACGAGGTATCAAGTAAATTAAATTGCCTAAATAGCACAATGCATCATCAGAATCACCTAACCCGATGGATTCTCAAAATTATTTGAACAGCTAGAATACATACCATTTAATTAGATTAATTAAACAACACAATGTATAATCAAAATGGATAAAATAGCACAATGCATTATCTGGATAGACAAAACAGCATATATGCAACGCATCATCAAAAATACCAAAACAACACAAGTTATCATGTAATTAAATTTAATAAACATTGTTTGCATAATAAAAATTACCTAAACTGATGGGTCATTGAAATATTCTGAATAGGTAGAAGGCATATCATTTAATACTAAATAGAAAAACACATAAAAATGGACGAAATAACACAATTAGGAAATAGGACACAATTCATCATAAAAAATACCAAAACTGCACAACATGTCATGGATAATTCCTAAAAAACACAATGCATCCTCTAAGTACAAAAACAGAACCCTGCATCATCGTCATCAAGAATATTCCATAACTAAGAATAACAGCACAAAAGCCAATTATCAAGAAAATGACATATAAAGAACAACACAAAAGACAATTATCAAGAATATGTGGATGGTCCCAATGCAATTGGCACTAGAAGGTTGGACGAGCGCTCGGCAGGAGATGAGGGTTTCAGCGCGGCCGGCCAAAACCCGAAGGTCGACGGACAACTCATGTTGGGCATGACACGCACACACATGAAAGGCGAAGGACGCTTCAAAAAATACGTTGTGACCGGCGAAATTGAATAGGCCACCTGTAGCTTCGAAGCAGAGCTTAACGAGGAGCCCAACTCAACCATAGAAAAAGGCTTCAACATTGCTTTGATCATAGCAATGGCTGGGTTAACGAATAAGAGTTGAGAGGTGAGTATGTGAATGTCATAGCGAGAGAGGGGGTGGTGAGAGGAGTTAGAATGGGAGTGGGTAATCCTCTATCCTCCTTAGTAGTACCATACTACAAAAAAATAACTACATTTCACACATCATCACTTTTTGACAAACTAGTTCATTTCTTTGAATTGACTAAAATAGTGGGTACCCCTTAGGTACCAAACTACCATCTAGTACCTGTTTTGCTAGTAATAAGTATAGTACGATACTTTGTATTACCCTCCATGGTACTATACTACATTTTCTTAGATAGAGGAAATTGCACGATTTGTCGATGTTAGATAAAATTTGAACTATGAGTAAGGAGTAGACTTCTCTTGAAGTTATACAAGTATCTTTTGAAGGTACGCACCCAGGTCGTCAATATATTGAAAACCAATGAATTTGTTGAATGGTTCAACTTCTTGCTATGAATTTTCATGTAGACAAATTTGACTTTTATTTTAAAACAATAAAAAACATTGCACGACATCCTCTGACTTGTACTAGTTGCCATGAAACATGATTATCAAGAGCGTTCACAACTTTTGGAAAAACAAACCTATTCATAATATGGCCTACCATGTCTGAACATCCTTAGGCTTCAGGCCGAAAAACAAGGCTAAATGGCCTTATATATGTATAACATATTTTATGGTAAAGTTTCAATATTTGGTAGATCAGTGCATCTTGGCATGGTGAACAATAATGCTGCCAGTACTGGGAGTTCCCAAAGTTTAGGAATAAAAAACCATTTTCAAATTTGAACTACAAGTAAGCGTGATAGAATGCTCTTAAAAAGTTACAAACATCATTTGAGTCTTTATGGTCTCGAGGGGGTCAATACATCAAACACCAATGAGAGTTTTGTAGGATTCATGTTCTTTCTACGAATATGCATGTTAACAATTTGGTCCTCACTAGCTATGAACAAAAATAATGAAAACCCTAGAAATGAAGACTTCTGCACAGCGTCCTCTTGCGTGACTACCGTTTTCCATAAAAATAATTAATAACCGTGAGTCATCATAAATTATGAAAAAATTAATACACATTATGGCCTACGATGTAAGAACATTCTTGGGTTTCAAGTCGAACGACAAATGTAACAACCATATGCACATCATGTTGTATTGTAATGTTCCCATATTTGGTAGGGGTGTCAACCAGAGTTTCCAATTTATAGGAAGAAGATTTTTTTTCAATTTTAGAAGCGACAAGATTTTTTCTATAAGGAAAGCATGAATAAAAATTGCTCAAAGTGCCACAACAACAACCGTAGTTTTCAGACAAAGCATGGAGCTTGATTCACTTATGATTGATTACCAAGTTTTATGAGTTATCAAGCTTCCTAGTGAAATTCGACCACTTAAATGAATTTCAGTCGATTTTTCAATATTAGGTAAAATTTGAACTACGAGTAAGTGGTCACAAGATTGAAATAGTATGAAGAGAAAATTTTGAACTACGAGTAAGTTGTTAAATTTGAACTACAAGTAAAGATGAAGTAGTATGAAGAGTATGGCTCGATCAGCTGCTCTCTCGGTAAGGAGTCAAACCCGACTGTTTTCCTTGCTTAATTTTAGGGTTCTTCATGGTAAATGTATCGACCTGATGAGTGTAAATATGATGCATTTTAAGTCTAAAAATTATTCATATTGTCACTCATTACATGTTATATCTAGCTACCCCTATGCCTACTATGTATGGTTACTAGTTCTCATTCATTTTCACATGGACTTTGCACAACTAGTAGTTTAGTTTAATTTTATTACTTTTCCTTGTCTTTGACTTGTGTGTAGGAGCTATGAACAATCATGGATAAAAGAAGCCAAGAGGATTCAATATGGAGGAGTTGCAGGCACCAGACTAAGAGGTTTGAGGGTAAGAAATAGTGGATTTTTCCATCAAAATCCAAATTAAGATCCAAGGCCATGGTGTTGTAGCCCCTGTACATATGAATCCAATGAGTCAAAGAACACCTTGATCGGAGTCTGTAAGAAAAAATGGCCGCCAAAACATTGTAGCATCAGAGGGCGTAACGACCAGTGGTACGTGCAGAGCCCGCCCATACCGTATGGTAGTACCGTCCTACGATGGCTTTGTTTCGTCATCCAGAACAACATTTCTGAATGTCCAATGGGCATATTCGGTCCCGAGCTCTATCGGTTCGAGAAACTGACCTCTAGAATGCCTATTTAAAGATGGGAAACCCTAGACACCATGAGAAGAGTCCATCCACGTCATAGGGACGGATCCCTACCACTCCGCCACCTCCATAGACGCTCCCCACAATATCTACACAACCATACCGCTCAAGCGGAAGAGGATGTTTGCACCTTGAAGGTCTATGCATCGATCTTCCTCACCATCTTCATCAACAACGTCTCCAACTTCGATCCCCTTTATTTACTTTGTTGTAACCCAATTTCTATTGTGGATTTGCACTTGTATTCAGTTGTACCTTCATATATCACCCATACTATTGCCATGATGTTGATCCCCTTCATGTATGAGTAGTTTCCTTGTTTTGGGGAAGAGATGGTGAAACCCTAGTATTATTATGCATTGAAATAAAGATGATCTATAACTTTGGTCCATGATCCATCTATGATATTGTGTTTGATCTCTCTCTCTTTAGACAGTATGTGTAGTTGGCCACATATAATTTGCCTTCGGGACTAAAGAGAGGGTGATAACCCTTAGGAAAAGTATGGGAGTATCTCCAGTGTTACTTTCGTGACTACAAGCATTGTCTTGTAACCTGCACGGTCAAAGGGGGAATTAAGAGAGATTCACAAAGCTTATTGCAATAGCCATGGTGAAATCCTTAATTGTGATTGTCTGTATGAGTGGCTTCTCTTAGGCATTGTAGTGGTTATTTAGAGATGACCTCAATCCTGATTCAGGAAAGCAGCTGCTTACGAGTCTTCTAGTGAACATCTTATTATTGAGCTCTCTCCACCATATCATGACGAAATACATATATTATCCTAATAATTCATAATTCTGCCATGCTAGTGGTGAATCCTACAATCCGTGAGAACCCCTCAATCACATCACACCACACTTCATAAATACTCTGTTGCTTTAGTTCACCTTTGTTATTGACTTTGCTCTTAGTTACTCACTACTATAGAGTAGACTATTTCCAAACACATTTTGGGTGCGAACATGGCTGCATTGACAACGTGGCTGCGGGGTTGTGTTGTTTCCATCCGCAAAGCTTCCAAGGGACAAGCTTATAAACAATATTTGCTGCTACAAGTACTGCAATAACCTTGTCATTGATTGCAGGAAAAACACACATCAAATTGGCGCAGTTGTTGGGGTGCATAGCGTTTGGTTATTTCCTACCCACTAGCATATAGTAAATTTCCGTTTGTTGCTTGTTACTACTTTTACTTATTTGGAAAGAACACAAAATTATAAAACAAAAAACCCATAAAAATATGTAAAACAAAAATTATAAACATTTGCTACTAATCATGTCTTCCAAGATTGCTATTTTTTAACACATGAAGCTCGCAATAGAGGAGAAGAAAGTTGGAACTTTTGGATATGATATTATGAGGGAAAAAGTATTACAAGAATGGGTGAATTGGTTTAATGGATATTCATCCACATTATATACCTCGTACAATTTTACTTGTGAAGACAACTCATCCAAATATCATTTTAATTATCAATGTAAGAATAATACCGTTGATATCAGATTAGCACTTTATAATGGGAATCACAAATTCTCTGCTATTATGGAGGTTTATGAGAGAGTACTTTTTCCCAGTTGTTGTGAGTTGCTAGCTCACATGAGTGATATAAAAAGAGAAGATAAAGTAATTGATAAGATCTATGGAATAGTATACCTTGTATTCTCTTATTATAGTGATAACTTTTGTGATGATGCATTAGTGATTGCTCACACACGGATAGCCGCGAAAGATACTTACCTTTTGCAGGACTCATGGAAGAAAGAAGAAGAGGAGGTACACTATAGTGAAGATACTACTTCCACTGGTATCGATTTGTTTGCCTTGTATGATCTGCTAGATGGTTGTGCCAAATCCTTGTGTAATTCATATCATGAGCCTGTGGTAAATGTATGGCAGTTGAGCACTTTGGTATTCAATGTTCCACTAATCTTGAAGAGTTCCTAGTGTCTCACACTAGAGATGAGGTCATAGAGTATTTGGTTTATAAAGGTGTCCATGATCTACCATCAAAAGATTCAATCATGAGAAAGAGTAGTGATAGTATGCTTCATATGAAACTTACCAACTTGTTACCAATGTTACAATCTTATTGCCAAGAACGTATTAGTGATAATCCACTTGTGGTAGAGAGTAAGGCATGGTATATTGTGCCCGAAGATAACCATTTGCAGGAACCACAAGATAAAGAGGAGAAACAACAAAAGGGTGAAAAAGACTGGCACACTACAAATACTACATTTGTTTATGATGCCTCTCTCTCTAGTAATGATTCTTATAATGCTAAAACTGATTATGATTTATCTGCAGAGGCCTTGTGCCTAGACACTCATGAGGAGAGCATTACTAATGATGAACTAGAGATAGAACCTTTCTTTGAATCTTTCAACTCTGAAATGCATGGACATGATTTACTACTTGTTGCAAAGAAATAATACTATGAAGTGTTCCCCTAAAATTGTAACCAAAGTAAAAGTTCAATAGTTATATTTCAAGCCTTCATCCTCTCATTGAAGCTACATAAGAAGGCATTCTTACCACACTTGGTTCATCCACGCTCTCTTGGAAGCGAGAACCTATTCATCTACATGATGTCGATGCACCGCAAGAGGGTACGACTTCGATCACACTCTACTATGAGATGCTCCAACCCTTTACTAGAGTTGATATCCTCTAGGATCCAGGTGGCTGATTTAATGGAGCACTTCCCACGAGGCAACCCAGAAGATTTTAGGTGTCTTTCTTAATTTTTTGTCTTGACTTTAGTTACATTCATGTTACATTGGCACTTGTATCTTTGCACGATTTAATATTAGAGTTGGCTTGGGACAATCTTCAAAAGGTAGAATTGATTGTTTCTATAATCATGTATTGCTTATATTTGTTAAATCTTCTCAACAAAATATTTGTATGTTTTGTTTGGATGCTGGACTAATGTTTCAGGTCTATAATAAAATTTTCGGAGAAAACAACTTGTTTCGGAGCTCACAATGACCTTAATCGGCTGTAGTACGGGTGAAACCGTCCTTACCGCCTGCCCATACCATTCATGTGGGACATCGGAAGAAGCAGAATTTTTCCCGAAAATTACTGCAAGGTTAACGACCATCTGTACGGGCACATCCGCCCGTACCACCCGGTCGTACCGACTTTGACAGGAGAAAATAAAAGAAGAAAGAAGAAGACGATGTACCATATGGTCGGAGCCCGCCCGTACCACGCGCCTGTACCAAGGAGTAGCACCAGGCAACAAGGGCAGGAACTAATACAAAAAGGTTATAACCCATACAATCTATTTATTTTGACAATCTCGGGTCAGTGGGTTATCTTGTTCATGTTCCATTGTACTTAATTTCCTTTTACCTACCTTTGAAACTCCCTAGCCTATAACTCTCTATAGTGTTTCATGTTTCTTTTATTTTTCTCTTTACGGTTGGGTGAACAAACTCCATTCGTACACCGAATCATTTGCTTTTACTTTGTTTGCTATTTTCGTAGGGACTTGCACCTTGTGTGATGACATACATGGTTTGTTCCAACCGTGCAAGTACTTGCATAAGACACTTGGTTGCTTCAACTCAACACTTCAACAAGGAAGTATCTATTGAACCAAAGGTCTATGTCCATCAAAAGTGAGGTTTATTATACCTCAATGGTAAAGTGTGTCACCCTTGCTTTATTCAAGCTTGGGAAGGTAACCGCTTCTCACACTCACTTTTGATAACTGCATTTTATCTCTTCTTTAGGTAATCTATTCAAGTTTGGTTCTTTCAAAAGTTCTAGCTTGGGAAAGTTACTTCTGCATGTTTAGAGTCTTGTGCAATGTTGTTGTTTGATAAAGTTTTTGAGCAATTTTGTATCCCACTATTTTGAATGCTTGCTTGGGTAAGTTATGTTTCATGTTTATATAATGGATGCACCTGATTTTATTATGTAACAATGCAAAACTTTTCAAATTTTGGAATGTTAAAATTAAATAAAGATTATTCAAATAGTTGCTAATTTTTTCTTTTCCTTATTTGAATTTTCAAAACAAAAGAGAATTTTCAAAGTTCATTAAAATAAAGCAAATCCAATTTCTAAACAAAAGATTTTGAAACAAATGGATAGGGAAAAACCATTTTCAAAACTCTTTAAAGATTATTTTGTTCTTCAGAAAACAAAGGCTTTTAAATTGATTTTTATAAACCTAAAACCTTTTGTCAAAATATATTCTCTACAAAACATATTTCTTTTAAAAAATCATATTTACTAGATTTAATAATTTTTAGTTTTGAAAATAACTTTCCCTAAAAAACCCTGTTTTTTGCAAATCTCCATATTGGCCATAGGGCATTAAGTGCTACTTGCATTATGGAAAATTTTCTAGAAAAAAAATTTCATTTTGTAGAGATTTTGTGGTGTGTTTTGATTTTATAAAATTATATAAATTTGAATTACTCAATTGGGAGTTATAAAACTATAGTTACAAAAATATTTGTAAAATAGAAAAAAACAAATAGCTAAAAAAGAGAGAAAGAAACCACCCAGCCCAACTGGGCCAACCCAACGCCTGCCTGCCACCTCTTCTCTCTCTCCCCACAGCTCCCTATCTACTGCCCGCACAGCACGCAACAGCCCACCGCCAGCACTGGCCCGCTCCCTTCCCCCTCTCACTGCCACCGGGACCCACCCTCGTCCCCTTCCTCCAACCGCCCCGCACACCCACAACCCAACGCTGTCGCCGCCCTCACCACCATTCCCCCACGTCCCTCCACTCGCCCTACCTCTCCTGAGCTTGCCCTTTAAAGCTCATGTCCCCCTCTTCATTTCCCCCTCCTCACACCCTCTCTCTCACGCCCTTAGGCTGTAGAAATTGCTCGCCGGAGCTTCGCCGCCTCGGAAAACGACTGCACCTGCACCATCCACTGCCGCCTCCTGCATCACCGGCAAGCAGAGGCGCATGTGAGCCTCTCCCTTTTCTCTCTACCATCTGATCCACTTTCGACGAACGTGATGCACGCGAGCCGAGCTTAGCCGCGAGTGATAAGCCAAGCCAGTCTTCGGACCGAGCCACGAGCCGACGAAGATCTGGCCATTCTTATTATGTTGATCTGGCAATGCACATCAGTTCAACCATCGAAGGGGTACCAGCCAATCAGATTGGGCCACGTGTATTTCCTTTTCTATTAAATTGTTTTATCTTTAGGAATAGACAAAAATATACCAAAAGTTGCATAATTCATAGAAATTGACCTGCTTGTCCAAATTTAGCAAATGATGTATTCCTGGATTCATAAAAATGTGCAGAATAACATTAAGAATTAAAATTTGAATTTTGGCAAAGAAAATTATTTTAAATATTTGAACTCTAATATAGGGTATTTAAATCATAGTATTTATTTTGTAATTCCCAAATTTATAATTAATACCTTTTTGGAATCCTTATGAATTGTACTACATGGTTAGTTTTCAAATTTGAAATTTAAAATTAAAACTATTTCAAAATTGCCATTTAGGCATAAATTTTATTCTAAAAAGTAATTTTGAATGATACATTTTGTAAAATGCTCTTGTTTTAATACCCTATCTATTAGGACCAAAGAGTAAAATTGTTTTGAAGGTTTACAATGAGGTTATTTAAATTATAAAACCTTACCTCCTTAAAATGCTATTTTGGGATATTATTAAATTAAGAAAATGGTTTTAAAATGAAAACCTTTTTGCAAAATGTTCAGAAAAGATTTATTTGTCCAATAGGACTAAATGAAACTATTTTCAAAACATATTTACAACATAGTAGTTGCATATAACCTAAATCTACTATAAACACTATGTGTGAAATGCAGCCATATCAAAGTAAATATTTCCAATCTGATACTAATAAGTTATTGGGTGAACCAAGTCTTGGTCTAATAAAACATATGCAAACTAATCCAAACCTTTTGGTATACTTTATTCGCTTTCCTTGTATTCTATCGATTGGTGTGTTTTTGTGGTTTGCTTATTTGTTGCAATGTTTGTGAATCATGTAGATTGACCAAAGAGTAACCGTCGTCTTGTGAAGAGAGTATTTCCGACAACTTCAATAAGAGGCAAGTTCACAAATGTCCTACTATTTTTCCTCTACACATAGTGTTTTCTTAGTATGCATGTGTAGTCTTATATAGTATTATGCTATGCAATGCAACCCAGTTAGGTTAGTTATATGAATCCCTTACTATTCAGTACAAGACAATATAGGAGTTGAATGCTTAGCCCTGTAGTAGTTCGGTGGATGAATTCACAGCAAGTTTTTGATATTGAAAGTGTCTTTTTCAAAGGATGAAAAACAACTTAATTTAATGAACTACCTAGGTGTTGGAATTGATATTTTATGGTGGGGTGCCAAAAAGGAGTCATCCCTTTCAACGGCTCGCTCTTGTCTTATGTGCGCATGCGGAAAGCCACCCAGGCTTAAAGATATTGGAGGCTCCCAGTGTTTTAGAAGCTTACCTGTACAACCACATGTCACATGGCTCTGTCCTGACTAAATATTTTGTGGAAACCCGGCTCAACATGACTATCAGATGTAGATTGGGTAGGTTGTATGGGTCCATCAGGGGATTGGGGGACTACATCTGAAAGGTCTTGTCTCGGTCTTCTCCCGGTCGTGCCACATCTGGGTGGTATGTGTGCGGGGGATTACCGGGTCTTATGGGTAAAGTGTACAAACCTCTCGAGATTGTCAAATCTAAGTACTTAGCCATGTCCCTGGTTAAGGACGACTTTGAGCGACTAGACTCTAAATATAACCCAGAATCTCATCATTCCAATTTCTTTAATTAAATTTTTGATGGGTGTACAAGGGTAGGAGGGTTCATCAGTTTCTATCGGTGGTACCCAGGTTCACTGTTTTAAACCAGTGCAACCGCTTAATAGATGTAAAATGTGTCTTATCATATGAAAGGATAAAATCATTGCTTTATGCAAAGTTCAACCAAACTCCACCAAGCCAAATTGCGTGTACAGTGTAGGATGTGATTTGTGTCCACCATAATTAGTGAACTTGCCATTACATTCAAAGTATTGACCATTCATGGCTGTTGCAGGTTGCCCGAAGATGAGTGAGGTACAAAGTTAGGGTTACGAGTCTATACTCAGCATGTCTTCGCCTGTGGCTCTTGATGGAGCTCTTATAGTTATAGTCTTCCGCTATTGATCTTTGATTATAAGGAGATAGCCCTTCTGCTATACAACTTGTATGTAACTATGTAAAGTTCTAGATCATGCAATGGAATAGAAATATGACCTTTGTTTCTTGATATTACATCCTAAATTGTGTGTGCTAGCGAGCCGATCCAGGGACTAGCACTAAGTAGCACAGGAACTTGTACCCCTACCTGGTCGGGTCACTTCATGTTAGGATTCATAAGAGTTGACTTAGGACTCTGATGCACCATGATAATGTTTTATCTAGCTTGAGAAGAATATTGTGATACTGTAGAATACATTGGAATGATTTCTACACTTAACATGATTAAAAGTATATTGATGAAGCCTCTAAATAATTTCTTGAGTAATGTTTAATTATCTTAAGAGTCAAGCCTTATAGATACTCAACCCCAAAGATTTATTGATAAGACTTGATAACACTCTTAAAAAGGAGTTGTTTGATTGAAATTAAGTCTAGTGGTAATTGCGATCCATGCCAAAGCTAACCTTGTGTATCAAACTATGATACTATTTAAAAATTCCTATGTTTTTTATGCACACCTTTGGATGCCAACAACTCCGTTGGCCCACGAACGATCAATGTTACAACCCTTGATTTCGGCTATGAATTGACGACATGGGTGGCACTTGTCACCATAATGGGTAAAAGTATTGGTACTATCGAAGGCTGTGGAAACTATTGTTTAAAGTAATCAATCAATGATCCCTATTTATCATTACCCTTGAAAAATGAAGATCCACACAACGATTTTTTAGCATGGTCTCATCACTACTACATGAATTTTCTTAAAGACAACAAATGGAATAGTAGTGTTTGATAGTCTTGATCTATTGTTATGGGTGTTATAATGAGACACTCTAATGCTATGCTTCTTATGACATGATCTCTCACTCCTAATTTCTAAGCCTTTACTTTACAAAAGTGAGGATACAAAATATCGCAATAGGAGGATCACAAGTTTGCTTTCAACTTAAATTTACTTTTGACATCGATCATTGAAGTTTTAGTTGATCTTTTATGGATTGACATAACTGAACATGTGTTTCCTTGTATGAATATGTTCAATCTTACTTTGAGCTTGTAGGGAAAATAAGGATACAAGGCATCGATCTTCTATGGTATGTTAGATGATAGCATGTGTTTTTTAAACTCTTTTGCTCAAGGATGAGCAATGTTTAGTTGAGTGCAAATATAATGCATATTTAAGTATACAAATTATTCATATTATCACTCATTACATGCTATATCTTGCTACCACTATGCCTATTATGTATGATTACTAGTTCTCACTAATTTTCACATGGACTTTGCACAACTAGTAGTTTAGTAGGATTTTATTAATTTTTCCTTGTCTTTGACTTGTGTGTAGGTGCTATGAACAATCATGTATAATAGGATCTAAGAGGATTCAATATGGAGGAGTTGCAGGCACCATAATTAGCCATTTTAGGGGAAGAAAAAGTGGATTTTTTAATCAAATACAAATCAAGATCCAATTCCATGGTGTTGTATCCCTCGTCCATATGAATCAAACGAGTGAAAGAACACCTCAATCGGAGTCTGTATGAAAAAATGGCGACCAAACCACATTAGCAAATCAAAGGGCATAACGACCAGCTGTAACATCCCAAAACTTCAAACCAAGCTTATCAAGATCCAGATCATCAAAATTAGGGTTAACAAAAACTTTCCCGAATTAAAAATGAAAGCATTCATGTGGATGTGCATTTATTTAGGAATTGATTTGAATTGCCATGGTTCTATGATTCTTTTGTTGTAAAATGTTTGTATGGTAATTTAAACATCATCTAATTCTTTCCCAAGCAAATCCCAAAGAAAATCAAGTAAAAAACAATTAAAAATGAGGAATGGTCATTTTGGTCATTTTAATCCACTACACTACTTTGAGTGTTCCTAGCACTCATTTCTCAATAGAAATTATTCTGGATCTTTACACCCCTTGCTAGTACATATAATGAGGTACCAAGGCCCACTTTTTGATCTGCTAAAACATTCAAATACCTATTTTAAATGGCATGTGAAAATTGAATTCAATGCATATGCCTAGATCACCCCTATTTCAAAAACCACCGAATTGAACTCCATTTTCAAAACCCTTGAAACTAGAGGCTACCTAGTACTAGTGGAGATCACTCAGAATTTTTGAAACCAAAATTCAAACTTTTGCTTCTTGCGGCCATTTCATCAAACACGTGGAAGACACAAATCTTTCAAAACCTAAAACACTATAGTGAGAAGTGGTTTTGGTCACCACTTGGGCCTATCTTGGTCCCCTGGTTCCCCCAGCTAGAACCCCTGCCCTAACTCTCTCTCCTTCTCCCTGTCAGCGCCAGTAGCAAGCCGCCCGACGCCATGCGCCAGGTCAACCACGGACAGCTCGCCCCAGCCCGTCCCGCGCTCTCCTTCGCTCGCTGGCAGACATGCGCCATCACACCGCTTCGCCTCGACCAACCCCCGACCAAAATCGAGCGGAGGACAAGCCTCATTTTCTCGTGCCCATGCCTCTGTCCGCCATGCCGATCACCCCGGAGCGTCGTGCCCGTCAGAGCAGCACTAACCTCGCCTAGCCCTAGCCTTGCGTGGTAGCACCCGCAGCAGGCCCAGCAACCGCCCAGACATCGTCGTTCGCCGCCTCGAGACCAGCAGCCCGGAGGAACTGCGTCGAACACTGTCGTCCGCGCACAGTTCACCGCACGATCCCGACCAGTAGGAACCTCGCCTTGCCGCGCCTTTAAGCCCTAGAGGACTGCCGGGAACAGAGTATCCATCGCCACCCTCGCCCATGACAAGAGAGCCCCGCATCGTCGTCACCGATGACCTCACTAGTGCTCGCTCTGCCCCCTCGTTGACCCTATATAAAGCGGCCACCCCAGCCTCTTTTCTCCACACTCATACACTCCCCACCTCTCACTGAAACTTACCCACCTCTATCGGAAGCCGCTCGAGCTCTGTCTCGCCGGAATTGGAGCCGAAACCGCCGCAGCAGGAGGAGAAGGGCATTTGCGATTGAGGGCACCCCAAGCTCCGCCGCAACCGCGCCTCGCCTCACCGTCGTGTACCAGCCCGTTTGCCCGCATCACCA
Source organism: Avena eriantha (assembly GCA_910589775.1). Lineage (NCBI taxonomy): Eukaryota > Viridiplantae > Streptophyta > Magnoliopsida > Poales > Poaceae > Avena > Avena eriantha. Next base: position 273,394,135 of record OU342742.1, read on the forward strand.
ACCTAGATGGAGCCCCGGTATGCCCCCAATCGACCCCCACTGCCACGTCTAGGTCACGTTCTCGCCGGAGTAATCCGTCGTCGACGATGACTCTCTACCGTTAGATCCCCTTTAGATCGTGTGGCCCAGGATGCTAGATACCGCTTCGGTTAATTTGTGCTGCTGACTAGTGGAGCCCGCATGTCAGACAGCCCGCTACATGCACTGTGCGTAGATGGGCCGGCCCAGTTAGTTCCCACACGTGTTAAAGTTTCAAATTTAGTTTTTTTAATTAGAGTTAATCTAGTTTCTGTCCACTAGTTTGAAAATCAATTCTGTGAGTTTGACAAATCCAAATTGCATGAGCCTAATTTTGCCTAAAAGGTATTGAAATGATCTATCCAAACCTGTTGGATTTAATTCATTGAGATTTATAGATCTCTCCTAGTAAAAATAACAAAACAGAAGCATTTGCACCTTGCAACATTTTTATAAAATCAACCAAGATAGATTTGGAGTTGTTTCCAACTCTCAAAATTCACATTTCATCATATCTATCTGAATATGTAATAATATTAAGGTTTACAGGAAGTGACTTTGGACTAGTACCAAAATAATGCTATATAGGCATTTCTAGTCATTTTAATCATTAGATAATGAACTTAAACCAAAGTAATTATGATCCAACCCTTAAATCACATTCCCACATGTTAGAATATGTGGTGATGACATGTGTCCAGATGATCCCATATTTTAAGTGGTGAATATTAAATCTTAGTTAATTTTCAATGAGTAGAAATTACTTTTCTAAATTAAAAAGAGTGAAACTATTAAATTAAACTTGGGATTCTTGTGATGATAATAGATCATCAAATGTGTGTCTTAGAATACTAATTAGACTAGTTAAATATTGTTTGGTGATTGTGTACTCTGTATGTATTTATAGACAATAATACCAACCAAGCTTACGAGGAGGAGGAGTTCAACCAAGAACAAGAAGAAGAAAACTTCAACCACTGCACTGCACAAGGCAAGCCACCATTAACAATGCAAGCAAACACTTGCAAGTATAATACTTAGCAAGCTAAGATCAAACTAGATGGTTTAGCAAAGATGCTTTGGGCATGCTTTGATTACACTACTTGACTAGTATTTACCACCAAGTCTTATTTTCAAGCTTTATTTTCCTTTACTTTACACAAAGTTCTTTACTTGTTTTGAAAATATCATAAAGAGAATAAAACTTGACCTATTTAGAACCCCTTTAGATGTCATTCTATGGCATTAGATTGAACCCATCGTTTCCACCTTAGTGAAGACTCTTAACTTGGTAACTTAGAGTAGATCAAAAATTGTAGTCACTTTAGAAGGGAACACTTGGTGAAAATGACTTATGAAAACCTTAGAATGATGAGTCATTCTATCGAGATGTTTTGACATGTGTTGGGAAACACAAATGGTTTATGATGATGAAAATGTTGAGGCATGAGCCTTAACCCTTTTATAAAACTGATGGTTGGATTCGGATCGATACCATTCCAAATTTACCGTACAACCACAATACCTGAATTGGGTAAGGCTTAGCCGGAAGTTTATATGCATTAGTATTAGTTCCCTCCCGGGAGAGATTTGAGCTGAGGCTATCTCTAAATGTTGTCCACCTATGCAGTGCCCAAGATGACAGATTGTCATGGTTGGGAGGCCATGCTCATAGGAGAGGTGCTTATACTATGGTGTGTAAAGGAAAGGTTATGTTTGATTATCTGCATACTAAGTATGATGATTCAGGGTTATGCCTGACAGATGTATCGGATCTTGTGGTGAAAGTGTACCACCTCTACAGAGTGTCAAACTATTCGAATAGCCGCGTCCGCGGTTATGGACAGTTGGAATGGCCATACTGTTTCGTTGTCAGATGTTTTCCAAACAACTTATGAAATGAATGATGAATCTTGACTTGACTACAACAGGGTTGTGTTTATGACAATTGTTTCACAACTTAAGTGATTCTAGATTTTTACTTTATCTTTCTTTGCTTCAGAACTCAGCTTAGGTTTCAAACATAACTTTATAGTTAAAATTAGATTTAGCCCTTTAACCTAGGACTATATTTACTTGTTAGTGGTAGTTTGTGAGTACATAAAGAGTACTCATGGCTTTTGTCCCTAGCTATTCTCATGGCCAGACTATGAAGGAGACTATCAAGATGATGGCCAGCAGGATGGCTATGATAACTAGAACTATCTGCCTTCGTCAGCATTGCCTGTGCCCCTGAAGATGGACCCCACCGCTACGCTTATCTTTTATTTCCGCTGCTTGTTGTACTAAGACTAGATCATGAGATCCTTATTTGTGTAAGACCGTATGTATGGTTTGTAATGGATGATGTACTGTGATATCTAATCCGTTATGTCTCGCAAAAATGGTAATCCTGGGATTGCGAGGTATGGCATAACGAGCATCTGGGATTAAAAATCTGGGTGGACAAGTTGGTATTAGAGCCATCCTGACCATAGGAGACCCTAGTTAGAATGGACGTTCAAACAAAAACTTAGTTTCAAAACCAAAGTGAGTATTTATGAAACAACTATTTCCTGTCTTATCCTTGTGAACTCATTCTTTCTAAAAAATTCATGTTCCTCAGAATTCTTACATTACTACTTAAAATTTGACACACTTGAGCACTTCACTAATTTCCTCATCCTTAATTCTTGTAGATGGAGTCTCAGTTCAGCAAGTTCTACCAGTTGGGAAATGGAGGTCAACTGATCTTCAAGAGGGATCTGGATTCACTGTCAGAGTTACTAGGACGCCCACATCCGCAGTTTCTTAGAGCTCAACTTCTAGGACCCCCAGGAGGAGACTTAAAGTGGCTAGTCACCGCAGATCTTAGAGGAAGCATCGAAGCACCAACTTCTAGGAAAATTCAGTTCTCCGTGAGAGAGAACAACTGGCTGGATGGATTAGCCAGGGCAATGCATGAAGGTCTCGCACGTATATGTGCCCTCAGCGTCAACCAAATCCAAGGAACTCGTTTTGCCCACTATGCAAGACGTGACTTCATGGGAGTGCCGATGGAGATGCCAAGTCACCCAGACTTGAGGTGTCAAGTGGAGAATCTTGACTTCTTGCTGCATGACAGACAGAAGGAACTGCACAATGCTAGAGAGTTAGCCAACCAGAACCGTGTCATTTCCGACCAGAAGGCCCAGACTTTCGCACAGCTTGTCAAGGATCGCTAGTCTCTTCGCCGCCAGCGTGCAAAGAAGGATCACATCATCTCCCGTCTTCGCAAGAAGGTGGCCGACCTCGAGAAGACCGTCAAGGAGCAGGAAGCTCAGCTTGCAACAAAGGAGGAAGAAGATGAGGGTGAAGACATCTAGGGAGACATGGATTCTTACCTTATCAATGATGATGACTTTCTGGAGGAGGATGTCGTGGACTTCTACACTGATGATGAGGACTCCGACTTCATCGACGATGAGTAGATGCACTAGAGCACTGTCGTAGTATGAGATGTATCGGTCCCACTGTATCGTAGCTTGCAGAATGGTTCTTCAAACCATCTGTTTTCCTTTGATTGTTGTGGCGTGTGTTGTATCGTGTGCCTGTTTGCATGAATGAAAATGAAGTTAGTTAAAAAACCTGAGTCTAACTCAAAGTTTTAGCTTTGAAAACCCAAAACCATGAACCTTAGAATTTCCCTCTTACCCCTATATCTATCTCAATCTTCAGATGACTCGTGGAAACCAAGGAGGGAGCAGCTCGTCGCAAGACCCAATGCTGCAGATCTTGCAGAATCTCATCGCATACCGTGAAGCAAGCAGGACAGAGCGCCAAGCCAACTTGGCAACACTCCAACAGATCGCCCAGATGGCTCCCAACAACCAAGGGCATGGAAATCAGGATCATCAAGGATCCAAGCTGAAAAACTTTCAGAATACCAATCCCCCAATCTTTAGCACGTCGGAAAACCCATTGGATGCTGATGACTGGTTGCAGACAATGGAAAATAACTTAGAAGTTGCAAGAGTTGATGAAAATGAGAAAGTTCTCTTTGCCACTCACTATCTGGCAGGAGATGTAAGAGCTTGGTGGAACAGTATCCGCCTGATGAACCATGGTCAAGTTATGACATGGGAAGCTTTCAAAGTCAAGTTCAGCCGCACCCACGTGTCGCAGGGTCTAGTCAACAGAATAAGGGATGAGTTCTGCGAATTGAAGCAAGGAAGAATGACTGTGGTGGAGTACCGTGGCAAATTCCTGTCAATTGCCAGATATGCACCTGATGAGATCAACACGGAGGCCAAGAAGAAGGAGAGATTCTTGAACGGACTGCATGATGAGATGCAGACTATCCTCGTCAACATCCGTTTCGAGGATCTCGAAGAGCTAGTCAACTCTGCCATTCAGATGGAAGGGAAGATTAATCAGGCAAACTACAACCGCAAACATCGTATCATGCAACAATCTGGATCGAGCAGCCACCCGAAGTACCGTCCCAACCCCTCACCAGGATATGCACCCAGAAACAATCGACCCCCAATGTCTCGCCCAAGCTACCCCAACCGTAGCGGAGGCAATGTGAAGTCTGGAGGAAACAATCACAACTCCGGCAATGCCAACAATTTCAACCGTGCACCTCCTAAGACTAATAGAAACAACAACAACACTGCACCCAGAACTGGCAGCAATGTTGTGCCTGTTGCAGTAAAGGACAAGTCCCAGATCACTTGTTTTGAGTGTGGAGTGAAGGTTCACTACTCCAATGAGTGTCCCAAGAAGACTGCAGCCAATGCCAATGTGAATGTCCCAGCTCAACAACAGCGTCGTGTTCAACCAGGAAGAATATTTGCCCCAGGGAACCCGCACAACCGCAACGGTCGTCTCTTCCACATGAACACAGAAGAAGCCCAGGAAGCGCCAGATGTAGTGCTGGGTATGTTTTCTGTCAAATCAGTTTTAGCAAGAGTTTTGTTTGATTCGGGAGCATCGCAGTCATTTGTCACCGAAGAATTTGCATGCACTAGTAAGATTCACCCAACCAACCTGCAGCATGTCATGATATTTCAAATCCCATGTTCAACAACCAAAGCTAGAAAAAATTGCAAAGCTGTGCCTATCAGAATACATGGGATAGATTTTTATGCCAACCTAATTGTACTTGGAACCAAAGGATTGGAAGTAGTACTAGGTATGGACTGGATGTCAAGGCATAAAGGACTGATAGACTGTGCTAAGAAAGCAATCACCATGACCAGTACTTCTAGAGTAACAGTAGAGCATATCTCTGAAACCTTACCCCGCCAATTCAAGAGCAACAAGAGTGTAGCCCTGCCCACCATTGTCCAAGTCAGAGTATTCTGTGAATACCCCGACATATTCCCAGATGAATTGCCAGGTATGCCTCCAGATTGGGATATTGAGTTCATTATCGAACTAATCCCCGGAACCGGACCCATAGCCCAGAGACCCTATAGCATGAACCCCTCAGAGTTAGTGGAACTAAATAAGTAGTTGGATGCCATGTTAGAGAAAGGCTTGATTCAACCAAGCGCATCGCCATGGAGATCAACAGTGTTATTCGTCGACAAGAAATATGGAGGCAACCGTATGTGCACAGATTACAGAAAGTTGAATGATGTCACCATCAAGAACAAGTACCCTTTGTCAAAGATAGAGGATCTATTTGATCAGTTGATTGGAGCCCAAGGATTCTCAAAGATTGATCTTAGGACTGGTTATCACCAACTTAAGATTCGTGCACCGGATATTCCAAAGACCGCCTTTACTACTCGCTATGGTTTTTACGAGTATATGGTTATGTCTTTTGGATTAACCAATGCCCCTGCTTATTTCATGAATCTCATGAATAAGATATTTATGAATTTCCTAGATAAGTTTGTAGTTGTGTTTATCGAAGACATTCTTATCTACTCCAAGTCAGATGAAGAGCATGAGCCACATCTGAGAATCATCCTAGAAACCCTGAGAGAGCATCAGTTATATGCCAAGTTCACCAAGTATGAGTTTTGGCTGAAAGAAGTAGGATTCCTAGGACATATTGTGTCTGCCGGAGGAGTCTCAGTTGATCCCACCAAGATCAAAGATGTCGAAGAATGGGAAGCCCCAACCACTCAAACCCAAGTCCGTGCATTTCTCGGATTAGCGGGATACTACCGCAAGTTCGTAGAAGGATTCTCGAGTATCGCCAGACGCATGACCCAATTGTTGAAGAAGGACAAGAATTTTGAATGGACAAAAAAATGTGAAGCCAGTTTCCAGGGGCTGAAAAAGAGATTGATATCAGCCCCAATATTGGTCATGCCAGACATCAAGAAGCCGTTTGATGTGTATTGTGACACATCCAAGATTGGTCTAGGATGTGTATTGATGCAAGAAGGCAAAGTCATCGCGTATCTGTCTCGACAACTGAAGCAGCATGAGCAGAACTATCTGACCATGATCTTGAGCTAGCAGTTGTGGTTCTAGCGTTGAAGACATGGCGTCATTCTTTGATGGGTAATCGCTGTGGGATTTACTCAGATCACAAGAGCTTAAAATATATATTCACTCAGAAGGAGCTGAATATGAGGCAAAGGAGATGGATAGAGTTAATCAAGGATTATGACCTTGACATTCACTATCACACCGGCAAAGCCAATGTGGTAGCGGATGCTCTTAGCAGATTGCCGTGTAGGCTAAATACCATGATCAAGGAGAAGCAACCAAGTTTAAATGAAGAGTTGGAGCAGTTCAGGACTGAATTATTTAGCAAAGGATTCTTAGCTAGCATTGAACTTCAACCCACTTTGATTAGCCAAATCAAGGAAGCCCAGAATGGGAATGAAAGTATCGACAGAATCAAACATCGTATTGGTACATGAAAGGTACCTGGATTCACTGAAGACGAAGGAGTACTGTGGTACAAATGACGCATCTGTGTACCAGCAGATTCGGAGCTGAAGCAGGTTATCAGGAAGGAAGCTCATGATACTCTTTATTCTATCCACCCTGGAGGAACAAAGATGTATCAGGATTTGAAGGAACAATTTTGGTGGCACGAAATGAAGAGAGAAATCGGAAGCTACATCGCCAAGTGTGACATCTGTCAAAGAGTGAAAGCAGAGCATCAGAGACCTGCAGGACTATTACGACCATTGCAAATTCCGGAATGGAAATGGGATTCCGTCGGAATGGACTTTATCACCGGTTTGCCTACTTCCAGTAGGGGAAATGACTCAATCTGGGTCATAGTTGATAGACTGTCCAAGGTAGCCCACTTTATCCCTGTCAAGACTACCTACCAGAGTGCGAAGCTAGCAGAGTTGTACATCGCTAGAATTGTTAGTCTGCATGGAACCCCCAAGACCATCGTATCAGATCGAGGAACCCAGTTTACCTCAACGTTTTGGCAGAAAGTTCAGGAAGGATTAGGAACCAAGTTGAACTTCAGTACCGCGTATCACCCGCAAACTGATGGACAGACTGAGAGAGTCAACCAAATCTTAGAGGATATGCTTAGAGCTTGTGTGTTAGAATACAGATCTAAATGGGAAGACTGCCTGCCTTTCGCAGAATTCTCATATAACAATAGTTATCAGGCTAGTTGGCAAATGGCAGCATTTGAATTCCTATACGGAAGGAAGTGTCGTACCCCTTTGAATTGGTCGCAAGTAGGAGAGAGTCAGATCTTTGGACCCGACATTCTCCGAGAAGCTGAAGAGAAGGTTCACAAAGTCCGTGAGCACCTCAAGACCGCCTAATCCAGGCAGAAGCGTTATGCTGACAAGAGAAGGAGAGACCTGACTTTCAATGTCGGAGATTTTGTGTATCTCAAGGTTTCACCATTGAAGGGAACTCAACGCTTTAGTTTGAAAGGAAAGTTAGCCCCCAGATATATCGGGCCATTCAAGATTCTGAACCATTGAGGAGAAGTATCATATCAACTAGAACTACCTGAAGAGATGTCAGCCATCCATAGTGTGTTCCATATCTCGTTACTCCGCAAATGCCTGGAAGTGCCGGAGAAGACGGAAGTTTTCAAGAACATCGATCACAGGGCGGTAGAGATCAACAATGACCTAACATATCGGGAAGTGCCCATCCGTATCTTAGAAGAAGCCTACAGAACCACCAGGACCATGAGCATCAAGTTTCTCAAGATTCAGTGGAGCAACCATACCGAGGAGGAAGCCACTTGGGAACGCGAAGATTACATTAGGACAGAGTTCCCAGATCTCTTTAGTTCCTAGTTTTCTTTGTAAATCTCAGGACGAGATTTTGTTTAAAGGGGGAAGGTTTGTAACATCCCAAAACTTCAAACCAAGCTTATCAAGTTCCAGATCATCAAAATTAGGGTTAACAAAAACTTTCCCAAATTAAAAATGAAAGCATTCATGTGTATGTGCATTTAAAAATTTAGGAATTGATTTGAATTGCCATGGTTCTGTGATTCTTTTGTTGTAAAATGTTTGTATGGCAATTTAAACATCATCAAAATCTTTCCCAAGCAAATCCCAAAGAAAAGGAAGTCAAAAACAATTAGAAATGGGGAATGGTCATTTTGGTCATTTTAATCCACTACACTATTTTGAGTGTTCGTAGCACTCATTTCTCAACAGAAATAATTCTGGATCTTTACACCCCTTGCTAGTACACATAATGAGGTACCGAGGCCCACTTTTTGATCTGCTAAAAACATTCAAATACCTTTTTTAAATGGCATGTGAAAATTGAATTCAATGCATATGCCTATATCACCCCTATTTCAAAAACCACCGGATTGAACTCCATTTTCAAAACCCTTGAAACCAGAGGCTACCTAGTACTAGTGGAGATCACTCAAAAAATTTGAAACCAAAATTCAAACTTTTGCTTCTTGCGGCCATTTCATCAAACAGGTGGTAGACACAAATCTTTCAAAACCTAAAACACTATAGTGAGCAGTGGTTTTGGTCACCACTTGGGCCTAACTTGGTCCCCTTGTTCCCCCAGCTAGAACCCGGCCCTAACTCTCTCTCCCTCTCCCTTGTCTGCTCTAGTAGCAAGCCGCCCGACGCCATTGCTAGGTCGACCATGGACAGCTCGCCCCAGCCTGTCCCCTGCTGTCCTTCGCTCGCTGGCAGACAGGCACCATCACACCGCTTCGCCTCGACCAGCCGCCGACCAAAATAGAGCGGAGGACAAACCTCATTTGCTCGTGCCCATGCCTCTGTCCACCATGCCGATCACCCCGGAGCGCCGCGCCCGCCAGAGCAGCACCGACCTCGCCTAGCACTAGCCTTGCATGGCAGCACCCGCAGCAGGCCCAGCAACCATCCAGACATTGTCGTTCACCGTCTCGATACCAGCAGCCTGGAGGAACCGCGTCGAACACCGCCATTCCTGCGCAGTTCACCGCACGCTCCCGACCAGTAAGAACCTTGCCTTGTCGCGCCTTTAAGCCCCAGAGGACCGCCAGGGAACAGAGTATCCATCGCCGCCCTCGCCCATGCCGAGAGAGCCCCGCATCGTTGTCACCGATGACCTCACCGGCGCTCGCTCTGCCCCCTCATCGACCCTATATAAAGCGGCCAGCCCAGCCTATTTTCTCCACACTCACACACTTCCCACCTCTCACTGAACCTTACCCACCTCTAGCTGAAGCCGCTCGAGCTCTGTCTCGTCGGAATTGGAGCCGAAGCCATGGCAACAGGAGGAGAAGGGCATTTGCGATTTAGGGCACCCCAAGCTCCGTCGCAACCGCACCTCGCCTCGTCATCGTCTACCAGCCCGTTTTCCCGCATCATCGACCTTGCTGGAGCCCTGGTACGCCCCCAATCGGCCCCCACCGCCACGTCTAGGTCACGTTCTCGTCGGAGTAATCCGTCGTCGATGATGACTCTCCACCGTTAGATCCCCTTTAGATCGTGTGGCCTAGGATGCTAGATACCGCTTCGGTTAATTTGTGCCGCTGACTGGTGGAGCCCGCATGTCAGGCAGCCCGCTGCGTGCACTGTGCGTAGATGGGCCGGCCCAGTTAGTTCACGCGTGTGTTAACGTTTCAAATTTTGTTTTTTAATTAGAGTTAATCTAGGTTCTGTCCACTAGTTTGAAAATCAATTCTGGGAGTTTGACAAATCCAAATTACATGAGACCAATTTTTCCTAAAAGGTATTGAAATTATCTATCCAAGCCCGTTGGATTTAATTCATTTAGAGTTATAGATCTCTCCTAGTAAAAATAACAAAACAGAAGCATTTGCACCTTGCAACATTTTTATAAAATTAACCAAGATATATTTGGAGTTGTTTCCAACTCTCAAAATTCACATTTCATCATACCTATCTGAATATGTAATAATATTAAGGTTACAGGAAGTGACTTTGGACTAGTACCAAAATAATGCTATATAGGCATTTCTAGTCACTTTAAATCATTAAATAATGAACTTAAACCAAAGTAATTATGATCCAACCCTTAAATCACATTCCCACATGTTAGAATATGTGGTGATGACATGTGTCCACATGATCCCATATTTTAAGTGGTGAAGATTAAATTTTAGTTAATTTTCAATGAGTAGAAATTACTTTTCTAAATTAAAAAGAGTGAAACTATTAAATTAAACTTGGGATGCTTGTGATGATAATAGATCATCAAATGTGTGTCTTAGAATGCTAATTAGACTTGTTAAATATTGTTTGGTGATTGTGTACTCCGTATGTATTTATAGATGATAGTACCGACCAAGCTTACGAGGAGGAGGAGTTCAACCAAGAAGAAGAAGAAGAAAACTTCAACCACTGCACTGCACAAGGCAAGCCACCATTAACAATGCAAGCTAACACTTGCAAGTATAATACTTAGCAAGCTAAGATTAAACTAGATGGTTTAGCAAAGATTCTTTGGGCATGCTTTGATTACACTACTTGACTAGTATTTACCCCCAAGTCTTATTTTCAAGCTTTATTTTCCTTTACTTTACACAAAGTTCTTTACTTGTTTTGAAAATATCATAAAGAGAATAAAACTTGACCTATTTAGAACCCCTTTAGATGTCATTCTATGGCATTAGATTGAACCCATCGTTTCCACCTTAGTGAAGACTCTTAACTTGGTAACTTAGAGTAGATCAAAAATTGTAGTCACTTTAGAAGGGAACACTTGGTGAAAATGACTTATGAAAACCTTAGAATGATGAGTCATTCTATCGAGATGTTTTGACATGTGTTGGGAAACACAAATGGTTTATGATGATGAAAATGTTGAGGCATGAGCCTTAACCCTTTTATAAAACTGATGGTTGGATTCGGATCGATACCATTCCAAATTTACCGTACAACCACAATACCTGAATTGGGTAAGGCTTAGCCGGAAGTTTATATGCATTAGTATTAGTTCCCTCGCGGGAGAGATTTGTGCTGAGGCTATCTCTAAATGTTGTCCACCTATGCAGTGCCCAAGATGACAGATTGTCATGGTTGGGAGGCCATGCTCATAGGAGAGGTGCTTATACTATGGTGTGTAAAGGGAAGGTTATGTTTGATTATCTGCATACTAAGTATGATGATTCAGGGTTATGCCTGACAGATGTATCGAATCTTGTGGTGAAAGTGTACCACCTCTACAGAGTGTCAAACTATTCGAATAGCCGCGTCAGTGGTTATGGGCAGTTGGAATGGCCATACTGTTTCGTTGTCAGATGTTTTCCAAACAACTTATGAAATGAATGATGAATCTTGACTTGACCACAACAGGGTTTTGTTTATGACAATAGTTTCCCAACTGAAGTGATTCCAGATTTTAATTTTATCTTTCTTTGCTTCAGAACTCAGCTTAGGTTTCAAACATAACTTTATAGTTAAAATTAGATTTAGCCCTTTAACCTAGGACTATATTACTTGTGAATGGTAGTTTGCGAGTACTTAAAGTGTACTCATGGCTTTTGTCCCTGGCTATTCTCGTGGCCAGACTATGAAGGAGACTATCAAGATGATGACCAGCAGGACGGCTATGACAACTAGGACTATCTGCCTTCATCAGCATTGCCTGTGCCCCTGAAGATGGACCCCATCGCTACGCTTATATTTTATTTCCGCTGCTTGTTGTATTAAGACTGGATCATGAGATCCTTATTTGTGTAAGACCGTATGTATGGTTTGTAATGGATGATGTACTATGATATCCAATCTGTTATGTTTCACAAAAATAGTAATCCTAGGATTGCGAGGTATGGCATAACGGGCATCTGGGATTAAAAATCCGGGTGTTGACACCATCGGTATAGGTAGAGCCCGCCCTTACTGTACGGTCTTACTGCCCTCCAACGACTTTGTTTTTTCAACCAGAAAAACATTTGTGATGGCCCAATAGGCATATTTGGCCTTGATCTCTGTCGGATCTTGAAACCGACCTCTAGAATGCCTATTTAATGAGGGTAAACCTAGATGCTAGGAGAAGAGTCCATCCACGCCATAGTGGCGGAGTGCTAGCACACACAAGATCTACACCACCAAACCTCTCAAGCGTAAGATGAGGCTTGCATATTGAATGGCTACGCATCAATCTTCATCATAATCTTCATTAACAACCTGTCCAACTTGGATCCCCTTTGTTTACTTTGTTGTAACCCAATTTCTATTATGGATTTTCACTTTCATTCAATTGTACCTTCATATCTCATCCATACTATTGCCATCATGTTGATCCCCTTCATGTATGAGTACTTTCCTTGTTCTTGGGGAGACATGGTGAAACCCTAGTATTATTATGCATTCAAATAAAGATGATCTATAACTTTGGTCCATGATCCATTGATCTATGCTATTGTGCTTGATATCTCTCTTTAGATGGTATGTGTAGTCAGCCACATATAATTTCCCTTCGGGCCTAAAGAGAGGGTGATACCCTTAGGACGTGTATGGGAGTATGTCCAGTGTTACATTCATGACTACAAGCATTGGCTTATAACTTGCATGGTCAATGGGGGAATTAAGAGAGATTCACAAACCTTATTACAATATGTCAGATCCCAATATTTTCCTAATTTTTTAATTTGAAATAAATAAAATAATTTTGTTGATTGTTTGACATTGTTGAAAATTCTCACGGAAAAGAAACCTTTTGAATTGAAAAGCTCACTCTGTTATGACCTAAATGGCCATATAGGCAAAAAGGCATGGATTGAGTTTTAGTTTTAGTATTTGTGAGAAAGTTTGTTAAAAATAAATTCATGAAGCATTCATGAGCATTGCATTACATCCATGCAAAGTTCTCAAAAATTGAATTCAAACCCTATTTTCGAAATCTTATAGTAGAATTGCCAAAATGTTCCAAAAAGGAATATATAGGGATTGATCAATCCACTATTTTAAAACTAGTAAAATTGTTCTAAAGATAGTCCTACAATGATCTATTAAATTTTAGAAAAAATTAGGAACAAGAATCATGTTATTTGGAGTTCGTATGCAAAAGATATAAATGAAATACCAAAAATAGAAAATGAAAAAGAAAAAGAAAAAACAGGCGGAAACGAACATGCCAACTCGGCTAACCGAACATTCCTTTTTCCAAACTTATCTCTATTCCAAACTCCAATATCTTCTAATCTAAATCTCTGAATTGACTTATGTTTCTTTCTACTTGTTCCCTACTCTAAGACCTATCTCTCCACCATTCTAAACCTCTATATAAACCCTTGGAGCCACAACTATATCACTTCCCCTTCTCAAAATCATGAATCTATACCTTTCTGAATCATATTTCGTTTCTAATCCCATCTAGACTTCACATTTACCTTCGGCTAAAACACGAAAGTTGTAGATCTAGTAAAAATCTTTCAATCCCAACAAACATCACCTCCTTTCATCCGCCACAGCCAGCGAATTTCTCAATGCAATATTTCAGATCTCACAGCATAAATTGAATATCTACTCACGCTTCATGTTGGAACTTTTCCGATTTGACCTATAAATTTGTCTCTCTAACACAAATCTATTTCGAATATGTTCTGAGGAAAAATCGAGCCGATCTGGAGCCAACTTCGTCTCCTAGCCATCGAATTCTGTTACGACGGTTGAGATCCAATTGAACAGGTACTGGCCACTTAACGCACGCCACTTCGTCGCTTGGTCTACTGCCTCATCACTGCCATGTCGTCGCTAGGTTAGCGTCTAGTCCCAGTCATCATGCACAGTTAGCCTGTCCAGCCAGCGGAATATTCTCTGGAATATTCCATTTGATTTTAAAATTGATTTAAAATTTAGATTTTGATCTAAATTGTAAAATTTATTGGAAATTCATACTACGTGAAAAAATTACGTATAATATATCAAATTGATGATAATATTATAAGATTAGATATAACTTTTGCATTACAGTTAAATGGTCATAATTTGATTAGTTTTAATATCCTTTTAGAGTATTAAATCCATAATAATTTATTTATAGATTAGAAAATTATAAATAATATGTCCTTGGATTCACAATTTCTAGTAGATTATAGATCTGGCCTTAGATATAACTTTAGTCATGGTGAAATTTTTAAATGATTTAAACTCAATTAAATAGTAACTAAATCATGGAAAAATATCTACAACTCCGTTTAGGTTGAATCCTTTTGCTCTTGGTTCGTATTAATGTCATATATCCAATACACTTAAGATATAAATTTAATACGACAATTAGTATAGAAGTTCAAAAAGAACTATTAAAACCCCCTACTAGCAATCAAGAATTAATAATATAGACCCTAATGCGTTAAATGATTCTCTACTTGTATCATGTGATATAATATTGTCTAGAGAACTAATTATAACCATTGTGGCATACTAAATCGTCATGCATGCATTTGTTCATCATTGTTTTACTGTATTGTGCATTTTTGTATGTTTGCAATGTTTCAATGGTGTGTTTATTGTGCCTTTCCTTTTGAAGGATAGATTGTGAAGAGTGCAACTACTATGGTTGCAACTATTGTGATTGCAATTATTATGAGACAGACGAGCGAGCCCATTATAATTGTGAGGATGCTCTAAATGACCACATCTAAAAAAGGCAAGTGGTGCTATCTTGGTCATAAAAGTCCTATTGTTTTCTTATGCATTGTAGATGTTTTTATAGAGATGCATGTGTAGGAATTACCATTTCTATGTTATATCCTATGTATTATGGTAGGGATATCTTTGAGTTGAGCCACCATATGGTAGATGTGCTTAGACATGCTTTAAAGACGGGGAATGGATTACACCATGCTATGGTAGAGTATGTGTTTTGTTTAACTAAAAAACATAATGTTAATTAACCTCCTTGGTGGATTGGTTCAATTGTCATTATAGTGAAGATTTGTAGTGGGGAATGCCGCCCATTGCACTGAGAAAGGATTGGTTTATTTATTATAGTAGCTTACATGTGCAACCATGTGTTAATAAGAAATGGGTGGCTGGTTGGACTTAGTAGGTCGTGGTGACTCGAACCCAGCATACTGAAAGATGTAGTGAATGGTTAGGTTGGACCAGTGCGCATAGGGTTTAGGGAACTACATCCTGAATGGTCTCTTCTTGTACTTCTCCCTATCATAACAAAAAATGATGTGATGGTATGAGCGGGTTTGCCATGTCACATGGGTAAACTGTACATACCCCTGCAGGGTGTAAAAATAAGTGCTTAGCTGTGTCCTGAGTTATGGACACATTGAGTTTCTTGGTATTGAGGCTTTGAATTATTTTTCACTCATCCTTATTTCATAATACTGGAACTTGGTGGGTGAACTTAATGGGTTTTCTATGGATAAAACTTGGTTTATAAAAGTAGGATAAAAGTATTAGAAAATTGCAAGCTAGCGAAAGCTCCACTTAGCCAAATAAGCATGTTGTTGCTACGTTTGTTATTAACCACTTTATCCTACTTGCCATGCATGAAATGTATTGACCATTCGTGGCTACAATGTTTCATGTTGAGTTATCGTTCAAAGGTCATGGTACTCCACTCACTATTTTTTTTCATGTGCCATAATTGATAGATGGAGATCTACCTTGTATTGCTTTTCACTGTAATATAATGTAAATTTTGGATCATGTACGTTATATTTATGATGCATGGTTATATTTGGTATCATTTTGCACTATGTGTGCTAGTGAACCGATCCAGGGATTAGCACTATACACAAGAACTCGGCCTTATCAGGGGAGGGTGTTACAAGATGGTATAAGAGATGTTTGTTGACTGTAGGATCGTGACCTAGGAGTGGAATAGGAAATCCATAGGAATTATAGAATATATTTCATTCTATCTTCTTCTCTTCATGCACTTCTTTATAGTATCTTCTTACCACTTCAATTCTCATACTTCTATCTTGAAAACATAGAAGGAAGACTCCAATTATTGAAGAATATTATTAAAAGTAGTCTAAAGCAAATTTCCCAATATGAGAGTTGGCCTACAAGTAACAGAACAAATAAGATGATACAATTAAATATCTCACTAAGTTTGAGTAGATCTGGACCACCATGTTTTATCTCTTTAGGAGATGATCGTCATCGTGATAGTGTATTTGCCTACCTAACTTATGTGGTAAAGGAAATACTAGTAACTTGCTTGATCAATTGATTAAACCTTATTGTGTGACACATTTGTTTGGATCTTGATTTAAATTGAATTTTTGGTGTTCATCCTGCCTTGAGTGTTGTTTGATTACATTAGCAAGGGATAACATTTCCCCTAGACATCTAACTTGTCTATTCTAGATGCCCAAAGACTATCAATACAACCCATTATAGATCATAACCCACTTTCTCTTAGCTAGAAAGAATTGATGTTGTGATCTGTTCGTTGTCATTCCTTTCTTGTTTCTGTGTCATCTAGTAATGAAACTTATTTTATAATCTAGTGTTGTTTGTATGGGTATCCATAGTTTCTTTCCTCTATAATTTATTCTTACTTATCTTAAACCCTTGGAGTTAGGACGATGTGTTCAAGACATAGAGAAGGATTAAGTGGAAGGTTTTGAAACACAATACCCTAAATGATGTGGAAGTAAGAATTGTTGTAAATGATATTATGTAGTGGATTACGCGACCTAAATGTTTTGGAGCATCAATACCCTAATTTTTGTAGTAGTTTTTTTGATTGAATACATGGGAGTCTGCATCGAGCATTGGTTCATGTCCATGGAAGCTTTCTGCAAGGAAAGTCAGGATGCCAGAGTGATAGAAAACTGATTCACCTACCCTCATGTAGGGTAATAATTTGGGTGCAGGATGGATTGATCACCATTCCTACTACTCTTATTATTCGCTCTTATACTGTTGGCTTTGCGAAAATTGAGTGCCTTTACAACCTTTGCAAAGAGACGATGTTGAGCCTAGACCATAGAATGGTATGAATTGGAAACTTTACAAAAGGATTCATTGCTAAGTGTAGGAATGTATGGTAAGGATGAATCTCAATAGTGTGTAATGGGTATCGTTAAGCAACCATTCTCTAATTGCCTACCATGAGAGTTTCGCTAGTTAAAGTAGTGTTTGCCTAGAATCTACAAATCATGGAGTTTAGGAAGTGTAGGGACATTATACTAATAAATGTCCAAAGGAGAATCAATAGGAGCCAAGTGAATCCCCAAGAGGCAATATAGTCAATTTTCTTTTAAGGGTGGTAGCGCCCTAGTGGATCCTTAACCTTTTAAATAGAAAAACTCTGTTATGACCTAAGTAGCCATAAAGGAAAAATGCATGGATTGAGTTTTAGTTTTAGTATTTGTGAGAAAGTTTGCGAAAAATAAATTCGTGAATCATCCATGAGCATTGTATTGCATCCATGCAAATTTTTCAAAAATTGAATCCAAACCCTAGTTTCAAAATTTCATATTTGAATTGCCAAAATGTTCCTATAAGGAATAGATAGGGATTTATGAATCCACTATTTTCAAACTATTAAAAATGTTACAAATATAGTCCTACAACGATCTATTAAATTTTAAACAAGAATCATGTCATTTAGAGTTCGTATGCAAAAGATATAAAGTAAATTCCAAAAATCAAAAAGGAATAAAAGGCCAAAACGGGCCAGCCCAACTAGGCCTACCGAACCAGCCACGCGCGGGGATAGCTGATCGATCCAAGGTTCTCTTTAAAAAGCGTGCGAAATTCTTTTTTCCAAACCTATCTTTATTCAAATCTCCAATATCTTCACCTACAACTCCAAATTGACTTATGTTTGTTTCTACTTGTTCCATACTCTAAACTATATCTCTCCACTATCCTAAACCTCTATATAACCCCCCGGAGCCATAACTATATCACTTTCCCTTCTCAAAATCCCGAATCTACACCTTCCCGAATCATATTTCGTTTTTAATCCCATCTAGACTTTGTTGTTTGCCTTCAGCTAAAACACGAAAGTTGTAGATCTTGCCAAAATCTTTCAATCTCGACAAACCTCACCTCTTTTCATCCACCACATCCAAAAAAAATTCAACACAATATTTCAGATATGACGGCGTAAGACAAAGATCTACTCGCGCTTCATGTTGGATGTTTTTTGATTTGAGCTACGGATTTGTATCTCTAACACAAATCAATTTCTAATCTATTTTGAGGCAAAATCGAGTCAATCAGCAGCCATCTATCTCTCTAGCCACCAGATTCTATCCCGCCTGTCGAGATCCAATCAAACTGGTACTAGCCACTTAACACAGGCCACGCCGTCGTCCTGGTCATCTGTCTCGTCACCACCACATCGTCGCCATGTTAGCATCTAGTCCCAGTCACCATGCATAGTTAGCCTGTCTAGTGAGTGGAATATTCTGTCTGAATTTAAAATTTTAGATTTTGATCTAAATTGTGAAATCATTAAAAATTTATACTATGTCAAAAAATTACGTATAATATATCAAATTGAAGATAATGTAGATTAGTATTATCAGATTAGATATACCTTCTGCAGTACTATTAACTAGTTCTAATTTAATTAGTTTTTATAGCTTTTAGAATATTAAATTCAGAATAAATGATTTATCCATCTGAAAATTAAAATAATATGTCTCTGGATTCACAATTTAGACTAGATTATAGATCTGTCCTTAGATATAAATTTAGTCATGATCAAATTTTTAAATGATTTAAACTCTATTAAACAATAACTAAATCATAGAAAAAGATCTATAACTCTGTTTAGAGTGAATCAAGTTCCTACTGGTTCGTATTAATGTCCTCTATACAGTAAACTCCAGATATAAATTTAATATGATAGAAGTTCGAAAGGATCTATTAAAACCCCTATTGGGAATCAGGAATTAATAATAAATACCCTAACGCATTAAATGATTCTCTACAAGCATCATGTGATCTAATATTGTCTTGAGAACTAACTATAATCATTGTGACATATTAAACCGTCATGCATGCATTTTTTCATCATTGTTTTATTGTATTGCTTCATTGTTGTATGTTTGCAATGTTTGAATGGTGTGTTTGTTATGCCTTTGCTTTTGAATGATAGATTGTGAGGAGTGCAACTACATGATTGCAATTATTGTGAGACTGAGAAGTGTGACCCTTATAATTTTGAGGATTATCTGAACCACTACATCTACAGAAGGCAAGTGGAGATATCTTGGTCATAAAACACCTATTGTATCTTTTTATAGAGAAGCATCTGTAGGAATTACTATTTCTATGCTATATCCTATATATTATGGTAGGGATCTCTTGTAGTTGAGACAACATATGGTAGATGTGATTAGACATGCTGTAAAGATGGGGAAGGGATTACACCATGCTATGGTAGAGTATATGTTTTGTTCAACTAAAACAACATAATGTTAATGAACCTCATGGGAACATTGGTTTGATTGTCATCAGAGTGAAGATTTGTGGTGGAGAATCCCGCCTAGGGCACTGATAAAGGAATGGTTCTTTTATTATAGTAGCTTACATGTGCAACCATGTGTCAGTAAGAAATGGGTGGCTTCTTGGACTTAGTAGGTCATGGTGACTCGAACCCAGCATAGTCATGGATGTAGTGAATGGTTAGGTTGGACCAGTGTGTAGCAGGTTTGGGGAACTACTTCCTGAATAGTATCTTCTTGGAATTCTCCCTATCATAACACAATATGAGTATGATTGTACAAGCGGGTTGGCCAAGTCACATGGGTAAAGTGTACAAACCCCTGCAGGGTGTAAAACTAAGTGCTTAGCCGTGTCCCCAGTTATGGACAAATTGAGTTTCTTAGTATTGAGGCTATGAAATATTTCTCACTCATCCTTATTTCTTAATACTAAAACTTGGTGGGTGAACTTAATGGGTTCCTATGGATAAATCTTGGTTTATAAAAGTAGGAAAAAAGTATTTGAAAATTGCAAACTAGCCAAAGCTCCACTTAGCCAAATAAGCATGTAGTGGCTAGGTCTGTTGTTAACCACTTTATCCTACTTGCCAAATTTCAATGTATTGAGAATTCGTGGCTGCAACGTTTCATGTTGTGTGATTGATCATAGGTCGCGAGACTCCACTCAACATTTGTTCGCTTGTGGCAAAATTGAAGGATGGAGATCTACCTTGTATTGTTTTTCGCCATAATATAATGTTAATTCTAGATCATGTATGTTATATTTATAATGCACGATTATATTTGGTATTATTTTGTACTCTGTGTGCTAGTGAATTTATCCACGTATTAGCATTATACATAGGAACTCGGCCTTGTTAGGTGAGGGTGTTACCCAAAAGCCATGGGAAACCCTTAATTGTGGTGGTATGTATGAGTGGTTGTTCTCAGGTATAATAATGGTTATCTAGAGATGATCTTATTACCGGATTCTAGAAAGTGGCTGGCTACAAGTTTTGTAGTGAACATCTTATTATTGAGGTCTCTCCACACATATCATGACAAAATACATATATTATCCCGATCATTCATAATTCTCCTATGCTACTTGTGAATCCTACACTCCTTGAGAACCTCTCAATCACATCACACAACACGTAACAAATAATCTCGTGCTTAAGTTTATTTTTATAATTTACTTTGCTCTTAGTTACTCACTCATTCATTGACATTCTAGTAACCTATAGAGTAGAATATTTCCAAACACCGTTTTGGGTGTGAACGTGACCGCATTGACAACGTGGTTGCGGTGTTGTGTTGTTTCCATCCACAAAGCTTCCAAGGGTAGAGATTTATAAATAATATTAGTTTCTACAAGTACCGTTATTAGTTGCTACAAGTACTGCTATTAGTTGCTACAAGTACCATTATTAATCGTAGGAAACTCAGACATTAAATTGGCATCGTTGCCGGGGAGCATAGCGTTTCGTTATTTCCTACCCACTCGCACGTAGTTTATTTTTGTTTGTTTCTATTTACTTGTTTTACTTATTTGGAAAGAAAAAATAAATTATAAAACCAAAAACCCATTAAAATATATGAAAAAATTATAATAACCTTTCCTACTAATCATGGCTTTGAAGATTGCTATTTTTTAACACATGAAGCTCGCAATAGAGGAGAAAAAAGTTGGAACTTTTGGATATTATATTACGAGGGAAAAGGTATTAGAAGAATGGGTGAATTGGTTGAAAGGCTATTCATATACATTATGTACCTTGTACAATTTAACTTGTGAAAACTCAGAATCCAAAGATCTTTTTAATTATCACTCTAAGAATAATATCGTTGATATCATATTAGCACTTTATAATGGGAATCACAAATTCTCTACTAATATGGAGGTTTATGAGAGAGTACTTTTTACCAGTTGTTGTGAGTTGCTAGATCACATGAGTGATATAAAAATAGAAGATGAAGTACTCAATAAGATCTATGGAATAGTATACCTTATATACGATTATTGTATTGATAACTTTTGTGATGATGCATTAGTGATTTTTGACAAGAGTAAAGCCACGGAAGAGACTAACCATTTACAGGACTCACGGAAGAAATAAGAAGAGGGTGTACACTTCAGCAAAGATACTACTTCTGATGGTATGGATTTGTTTAACTTATATAATCTGCTAGATGGTTCTATAAAATCCTATTGTAATTTATATCATGATCCTTGTGATAAATGTATCGCAATTGGGCACTTTCATTTTCAATGTTCCACTACTCTTGAAGAGTCCCTAGTTTCTCACAATAGAGATGAAGTCATTGAGTATTTGGTTTATAGTGGTGTTTATGACCTACTCTCAAAAGATTTAACCATGAGAAAGAGTAGTGATAGTATGCTTCATATGAAACCCTAGTATTATTATGCATTGAAATAAAGATGATCTATAGCTTTGGTCCATGATCCATTGATCTATGATATTGTGTTTGATCTCTCTCTTTATATGGTATGTGTAGTTGGCCACATATAATTTTCCGTCGGGACTAAAGAGAGGGTGATACCCCTAGGACCTGTATGGGAGTATATCAAGTGTTACTTTCATGACTACAAGCATTGGCTCATAACCTACATGATCAAAGGGGAATTAAGAGAGATTCACAAAGCTTATTACAATATAGATGGGGAAACCCTTAATTGTGGTGGTCTGCATGAGTGGCTTCTCTCAGGCATCACAATGGTTTCTTAGAGATAACCTCATTACCTGTTCAAGAAAGCGGTTGCCTACGAGTCTTATAGTGAACATATTATTTTTGAGCTCTCTACACACATATCATGACGAAAGACATAGATTATCACAATCATTCATAATTCTCCCATGCTAGTGGTGAATCCTACATTCCTTGAGAATCCCTCAATCACACCACACAACGCTTAATAAATACTCTTTTGCTTTAGTTTACTTTTGCTACTTACTTTTCTCTTAGTTACTCACTCATTCATTGCCATTATAGTAACCTATAGAGTAGACTAATTACAAACACCATTCTAGGTCAGAATGTGGTCTCATTGTCAACGTGGCTGCGGGGTTGTGTTGTTTCCATCCGGAAAGCTTCCAAGGGAAAAACTTTACAAATAATATTTGTTGCTACAAGTACTGCAATAACATTGTTATTGATCGCAGGAAACCCACAAATAGGACCTCGATGTAATTTCCCCTTTTTCGGTTCTTGATGTAAAATTTACTCCCACCTTCCATGTAAAATTCGAACCTAAAAGTAATTGCTGCTAAAATTTAAAAAAATTTAAGCTTAGTTTTCAATGAATATGAACATTCTTGGATTTCAAGCCGAATGACCAAACTGATGGCCATATCTACATAATACTTTAGGCTGACGATTATCCTATGTCCAAGAATTTGTATGCTGCCATATTTGGCCATATTTTGAAAACAAACAAAGAGGAAGTATTATGAAGAGTATGGCTTGATCAACTGCTCTCTAGAGAAGGAGCCAAACATGACTATTTTCCTTGCTTAATTTTATGGTGCTTCGTGCTAAATCTATAGACCTCGATGTAATATCCCCATAAAATGTACTCCCCTAGTCCGTGTAAAATTCAAACCTAAAAGTAAGTGGTAAAATTTAAACGAAATTAAGCTTAGTTGTCAATGAGTATGAATGACATTATTGGATTTGAAGCCGAACTACCAAGGTCATGGCCATATCTACATCATACTTTATGCTGATGATGATCCCATATCCATGAATTTGCATACCATCAAATTTTCCCATATTTTGAAAATGGTCGAAGAGAAAGTAGTATGAAGAGTACCACTCGATCTGCTTCTCTCTCGAGAAGGAGCCAACCCGACTGTTTTATTTGCTTAATTTTAGTACCTTGATGTAAGTTTATCCCTTTTTAGGTCCTTGATGTGAAATGTATGTACCTTGATGTAAGTTTATCCCTTTTTAGGTCCTTGATGTGAAATGTACTCCCACCGTCTATGATGTTCCCATCTTTGGGAGTAGATGGGTGAATCTTGGCATGGTAAACAATGTTGCCACTAGGAGTTTCTAACCATTATGAAAAGAAAAAATCTATTTTCCAAGTGATAGAGTGTATTTTCCATAAAGCAAGTAGGAAGAATATGTATTTTCTGTAAAAAAACAAAGAGCAAGAAGAGAAACTATGAGCAAAGAGGAGACAACTCAAGAGAGGAGCAAAGAGGAGGAGTTTAAGGTGGTGTGATGTCAGAGCAAAGTTGTGATGGCTTCATGACATGATGTACATGTTACAATCACCTAGTAGTACGAAGTAATAGTAATTTCTAGGACCTTTACTAAGGTACTAGTATATATGCACGCAAAATAAATTGTGATTTTTCTCTCGTTCACTGCCTCATCACTATCCCCATACCCCGGCTGGTTGATCTCTCTCTCTCATCCAAAACATGGTGTTGCGCATGTGTGTCGACCTGCCTTGCATTGGCGGCTCCGTGTCAGTATCTGGCATCGTGCATTGGTGTGGATAAGAAGGAACCATTTTGGGGCTTGGTGGCAAAAGGTAGTATTAGAGTAGGAGTTCAAACATTCCCGATTTCAAAATTTTCACTTCCTTAGTAAAAGGTAGTATTAGAGTAGGTCTTTGATGTAAATTTTAATCCCACTGAACGTGGTAAATTTTAAATACATGTAGGCGCATTAGATTGCCCTAAAATTTTCCAAAAATCTTTTCAAGCTAACCAGGAATTTAGTACATCGAAAACCATCAAAAGTTTTGAAAAATTCATGTTCTTGCTATGCATACACATCCCAACAAAGTTGACACGGTTTTGAAAACATTCAAATAAATAATAAAAAGTATAATATTTTTTGTGTGGCACCCTGTTACGGGTATCCTGAAACATGCGTTATAAAATGTATAATACAAACAATATTAATTATTCTTTGGATATGATAAGATTAGTTGTCAATGAGTATGAACGTTCTAGGATTTCAAGCCGAACGACCAACATGATGGCCATATCTACATCATACTTTATGTTGATGATCCCATATCCAAGAATTTTCATGCCACCAAATTGGGCAATATTTTGAAAACTAACGAACAGGAGGTTGTATGAATAGTATGTCTTGTTCACCTGATCTCTAGAGAAGGAGCCAAACCTGACTATTTTTCCTGCTTAATTTTTGGGTGCTTCATGCTAAATGTATGGACCTCGATGTGATTTCCCATTTTCTAGGTCCATGATGTAAAATGTACTCCCACCGTCTGTGTAAAATTTGAAGCTAAAATTAAGTGGTAAAATTTAAACGATTTTGAGCTTAGTTGTTGATGAGTATGAACATTCTTGGATTTCAAGCAGAACGACCATCGGGATGTCCATATCTATATCATACTTTATGTTAATGATCCCATATCCAACAATTTGTATGTCGCCAATTTTGGCCATATTTTGAAAACAAATGAAGAGGAAGTAGTATGAAGAGTATGGCTCGATGAGCTGCTCACTAGAGAAGGAGTTGAACCCGATTGTTCTCCTTGCTTAATTTTTTGGTGCTTCGTGCTAAATTTATGGAACTTGATGTGATTTTCCCATTTTTAGGTCCTTGATGTAAAATATACTCCCACCATCCAAGTAAGTGGTATAATTTTTCAACAAAGTTAAGCTTAGATGTTAATGAGTATGAATATTCTTGGATTTCAAGCCGAACAACCAAGATCATGGCCATATCTCACTAATATGGAATACCTTATCTGTGGCGCATGACTTTTGGTATTCTGTGGCGCATATAGGATGCGCCACTCCTACGTCTCCACTAAGTTATATTTCCGTGATGCATATTGATATGCGCCACAGAATTAGTTTCTATGGCGCATATCCCTCCATGCACCACATAAATGCAATGTGCCACAAAATGCTTAACACATGTGCCACATATTCTATTTTAGGTATTCAAAGTAAAATACAGTCCTAGTGTAGAATCATATATTTATATAGATTAGTAGAAATAATACATTGCACATATTATGTGAAAACCGACATATAATACGAACACAAGTATAATGTCATCACAACTAGAGCCCGATCGAGATACATATATAGTGTCAAGTGTTGAATGTTGACACAAGTGTCGAATACAAAGTTCATATCATCTCACATTACAAATGGAGTGGTCACCGCCTACACTAGGATCAAATAAAATACAGTTGTGATGATGGTACAAGAGCATGAGCCCGACCAATATCTTCATCTGGTTCTTCTTCCACAGGTGGTTCATCCACTTGTCTATTGCCTCCTCTCTAGTCACATATCCTTTGCAGCTGTTTCCGCTGAACTTATTCACTTGTTTCTGACAGTCCTCCCACTCCTCCTAGACTCCTGGAACCCAACCCTTGTATACCACATACAACTTCGCCATCTCTATGGACGACAATGCATATTAGTAAATCATGCAACCGAAAGAATTAAAGGGTTCACATGCATATATGTTCACAAAAATTAAAGCAAAGGATTCATAAACCTAAAAGATAGCTTCGCAATCATCATATAAGTAATAACTTTAACGAGAACATGACCACAATATAGTCAACAACAACGACCATTTCAAGCTAGGCAAGTTAAGTTTAGGACACCCTATGCACATCCATCAATACACAAACTCATGAAGATAGTAAAGTTTATGACACACACACTACACGCATCCATCGAGAATATACACACACTCGATCATGCTAGCACATATCGATCATGATGACTTCTTATTGATCGGCTTCGGGAACGGTAGATAGCCCTATTTCGTTATCCACGTCCTGGTGTCACCCTGCTTATGGAGGCATTGTTCGATCTCCCTCATAGTCAACCCTCGGGCTTCGGGAATGGTAGATATCCCTCTTTTGTAACCCATTGTGAGACCAGGCACATGGCTTAATAGGATTGATAGAATACTCATACCAACAAGTTGCAACTTCGTTTCTAGAAGCTCATTCGAAAAGAACTCTAAGATTACCCGTGCTTGGCCTAGAGAAATTCTAGGATGGGTGACCGACCGGGAAGTGAGTACCGGGTGCACACGAGTGAGGACAAAGTGCGCAGAAAAGACTAGTGTTGGTATGTGGGGCCAGTGTAGATATCTTATTAAGCTGCCAAGAGTGACACCCCCTGGTCCCAATGGACAGGGTGTTACAAGTGGTATCAGAGCCGATCCTCGTGGTTAAACAGGTGTGTGCGGGTTAGTGGCAGAACATGTGGAGCATGGCGCGTGTGGCCCAGAGTGGACATGGCATGACACATGTGCCAGCACTGGACGCCCAGACGCGTGCCAAGAGGGAATGTTCCTGGGGTGTGCTTGATCAATGAAGGCATCGATCATCTAAAGGGTGGGTGTATGCGAGACCAGACACATGGCTTACTAGGATTGATAGAATACTCATACCAACAAGTTGCAACTTCTTTTCCAGAAGCTCATTCGAAAATAACTCTAAGGTTAAGCGTGCTTGGCCTAGAGCAATTCTAGGATAGGTGACCGACCGGGAAGTGGGTACCGGGTGCGCACGAGTGAGGACAAAATGCGCAAAAAAAGACTAGTGTTGTTCTGTGGGGCCAGTCTAGATATCCTATTAAGCTGCCAGGAGTGACACCCCCCGCGCCTAGTGGACAGGGTGTTACATCCATGTCCTAATGATTTCTGAAAACATCATCTAGATATGATGGAAGTCTTCTCTATGATCATCATCGTCGATTTGCGCCAACTTTTCAGCCCATCCTCAGAGACTAGAAGGCAGCGATAGGTTTTGGGAATCGCGGACAAACCCTTTAAGGTGATGGAGGATGTAGAAGGCCTCGTTGGAGCTACCCGTAGCTGGCTTCTTGACACAGGGGAACTTAAGCACGTGCATGAACACATGTCTGCCATCCTTGTAACATCCCACCTTATTTGCGAAGGGGAATCCCTTTTTGGCGTAGCCCTCAGTAGCCTCATCGAGAACACACCTTATTTGGGTGTAGTATTTCTTCTTCGTCAAACAACCCGAGTCGAAATATGTGGCTAGCGAATACGTCGAGGAAATGACAATAAGTGTGTAGTATTTGTATCTGTGCAACACAATTTGAATGGGATGTTGGAAAAAGAGCAAAGGAAGAAATCTATAAGAAACACATAAGTTACAGCGATGAGCGAGTGTGTACTTACTCGGGAAAGAAAGGCAAAAGAAGTGTGTCCTTCCGCTTCTTGTCTAGCATGAACTTCTAGAGGTATGCCATCGCCTTGGTTCGTGTCTCTGATCCTTCAACCATCTGGTTGTCCCGCATGTAGTAGGGATCCACTATTGCGACTTGTGGGGTACTCTCTCTCTCTCTCTCTTGGTCTTCATCGCCAGATTGAGCGCGTATAGGCGAACCAAGTTATACTGCAGCTGTTTCGAGAGAAAATCGGGTAATTTGGATATTTGTCTTTAAGAAGGAGGCCCACTAGTGTCTTGATACACTCATGCAAAGTTACCATGGATCCACGCGCGATGTGGAGCAGATCTGGAGTCAATATTGGATCACCAGCTACATGCACCCGAGGCAAGCCATCCTCCTGGCTGGTACATCGATAGCGTCCTGAGCCCGGATCTTCATTGGAGGAGGCTGGCTCATAGCCTTATTACTATTCATACTTCTCTTCCTGGGCTTCTTCTTCTCAATAGGCTCGTCCACTTCCATCTACTCATCGGCCACCTTTCGGAGTGTGTTAGGTCTGAAATCCAATCCCAATTTCTCATGTAGATCGGCGGCTGCAGTCGTCTATTGAGAAAAGCCAATGAAGACCAGGGGTTGCGTGCTTATACTGGGACGACCAACTTGATTGTCGCGAGCGGTGATGGGTTCTTCATCCACAAAAGGCATATACAATCCTTTGTCGGTGCCGGTGTTGATGAAGCCATTGTCGTCAACCAATTCATCATCATCTTCGTGGTTGTCATCATGTGGTGATGGCGGGGGCGATGGCTGTTGCAGTGCAATGTCTTCACCCTGGGGTGGTACACATGCTACCTAGAGTTGTTTGTGACAACTGGTGGTGGCGATGACGACTGGCTTCCAAGGTACTGGTCGGACGATCGAGGTGGCGCCAGTGCGCCCTCCCCCCGCAATATGAATCTTGGTCTTCGGCCATGTCAAGGGATAGTTGTGGCATTCTGCAAGGGTCTTGTGTTCGTCGGCTCCCTGAGGTTGAAAGGGTGGTCCATGTCATCGCACCTTAGGAACACCCGAGCAAACCTGACCCTCATCATGTCATCATCCGTTGGATTTTTGTGCATCATGCGGCTCGGCGGTTGTATGAGAGTACCCTTGGCAACATCATTCATCTCGCCACCGAAATCTTTAAGCAGGAGTATGCAAGCAGTGTCCTGAGTCAAAACATGTTGGGTACCATGAGATGGGAGTCATCAAAGGCATCAAGCAGATGACGTGCACTAACTAACTAGTTACCTTGGTGATGGCGTTGAGCTCGGCTAATGTCGAGATACGGCTAGTCCCTACGACCGGCCTATCATCTACATTCTCCTGCTCGGATGCCTTATGAAGAACCACTACCATCATTTGTGCCTTGGTATCTTTGGCGAGAGGGCCATCAGTGCGACCAAAATGAGCGTATGTGTCGCGGCTTTGACGGACTGCGGGGTCACCATGTCTGGCGACACGTTAAGGTTGATGCTCGACGTACTGCTGTTTAAGTTGGGCAGTTGTATCGTCCCTTGTCGACATCCTGCATTCCAAGCAGTTAGCCCCTCAAAAAACCCAGGGGCATGATGGCGCGGAGCTTCTCTTCACTAACTTGTCCACTGTTTTCTCTTCCACTTCTTTTTTTCTAGTGTCCACACCTTCATCTTCAACTCCTCAACAATGGATTTATCCTTAGCCGCCACCTAGTTCTTCCTCTCCCTTCTTTTATTGGCGTCCTCTTTGTAGTACTCCCTAAACTTCATGCTCGCACACAAGCTGGACACATGGCTAGCTAAGGACGGTGGCAACCACTTTCCCCTCTTCTTGTAAGCGTCCGTCGGCCTGTTGAAAACCGTGTCCCGTGGCTCCGTTGAATCCTGGGATGACTCTTCGGTAGGACCGTTCAGTTCCTTCTCCTCTAGAGATAAGGAAAGGTGAATCCATTTAGATTCTTGGCTTCATTATTTTAATTAGTAATGCAATAGACTTGAGATCAGCAGTAAATTACTTACCAGCTCCTTCTCGAAGTCCTTCACCTCTAGATCATCGGTGATGAACTCCCATGTAATCGGGTCCAGGTAGTAGCGGGGCCAGACAACGTTCCTTAGCTGCTAGTTCAAGCCACAGGTTGTCTTTACCTAGGCATTCAAGCTCGGCGTCCTCCTTGTCCCAAATGGGATGTTTCCCTCTATAACCGTCGCTTCAAAGATGGTGGTTACCTATGTTCTGTTCCCGCATACTTCTGCTCTAGTTAGTCCATTTTATAGTGTCATCGGTAGATATATCCGCCTTGAATATCTTAAACTATTCTTCGTCGAGCATTGGATTTTCTTACTAACCTCCGAGCTTTCACCTTTGTCAATGTTGTTCTTTACCCGGGTTTTCCAACTACTTAAGGCATTGCTCATCTTCGTCAGGGCTAGTTTGTTCACTGGGTTCTTTCACTCTAGGTTCCTAGAACGCTCTGGGAATGTGTAACGCTCGTGAAGTTTATTAAGCAGGTTATCAACCAAATCCGCACTGGCAGCACCACTGATGTGCTTTTTGTTGATCGACATGCTTTCCGGATGATGCACCTGAGTTGCATGCTGTACCTTTTGGCAAACGCCACATGCGCCATGGGTTGCCCACTTTCTATGACTTCAGTGAACTCATCGCAGATGTTGGCGAGCACTTGCAGCTTTCGATCCTTCCTTTCCTTCTTCTTCTTCTTCCACTTCTTCTTCTTCTTCTTCTGCATAGTGGCCAGGATGCCGCTACTGCCATCTGTGCGCTCAGCGCCATCGATGGTGTCATCCTCCTCGCCGCGTTCACTAGTTTCTTTGTAGTCGTCGTTGTGCCCCTCGTAATCAGCATCGCCCTCATTGCCCCAGCAACTCTAGCAACGATCGCTGCCATCGGTGGTGGTGTCATCCTCATCTCCTCCTCCACCTCCTCCTGCTCTTGGGACACTTGCAACAATGACTCGTTGGCCTCCCTAGCTTGTTCTTTGTTGCTCATGTGCTTAGAAGGGCCGGCCTCGTCGTTGCCCGACATGTTTGCACTTTATAAAAGGGGCAAAAAGTTAGCACAAATACCGACATAAAAATTTGGCATGACCTTTGCTATTTTTTGACCTAGGATTGTCCATTTCTCAACCGAAACGGAAGTGAATCAACACTTTGGGAGAAATCAGCAACTCAATTGAAATCCCTACAACATTCACACATAGGAAAATAGCCCCAACTCCCATCCATAGCCCCATCAGCAGTAACCATATAGTACCAATATTTGTAGTTACAGCAGCACCATATAGTACCAATATTTTAAGTAACAACAACACCATAGTGTAACCATTCTAGGACATTTTAACTAACAGCAGAACCAGGTCCTTATCAAAACATCTGCAAGCAAGGACCATGTCCTTATCAAAACAAGGACCATATCATCTGCAAGCAGGATCCTTATCACCAATATCACACAGATTGCTACAATATCAGGAATGTAGGATGTGGCTAGTACAATTTTCATGGATACTTCTAAGTATCCACAAGCCTGTATCTAGCTAGTTTAGTCATCCAATTTCAACCAGATCCAACTTGCATTCTCAAACTTATAAACCATAGACATTACATCTTTCAATATCTCAGTATAAATAAACTAGATTTATTGAATGCAGCATGGTGAACATAGATGCTCACATAAATAAATTGACAATTTGCTATAGTCAAATACATGATCACTTGCACAGATACAAAATCAAATAAATACAGAAGGGAACATGATGTGTTAACATAGCATATGGTGATTTATTTAGTAGAGTGTCTAAATAAAACAGAATAGTGAGGATTTAAACTCCAAAGATAAAGTAAAAAAGACATGTTTGGCTATCCAACATAATCTTTGTATTTAAGAAGCCACACTGAAGATCCAAATGCAATGCATCTGCACACCAAAAAGTATAGAATAAGTAGCAAAGATTCAGCAGTACTGTAAACACTTTTCAACAAGATTCAAAAAACCATATGTAAACTAAACTGGAAAAAACATGACGAATGCTTATATTTAGCAATAGCCCGAATACTTTTTAACAAAAAATCTAAATATGGATTAGTATAATGAGATCACCTGACTTCTTTTTCGTATAAAATATCCAGACTCATGGCCTGACTAGAAGACCACAAATTTATTATTAATATGCATTGATTAAATTATTTTTCTTATGATCAGAGGCCCTTGGTGTCAATATATTCAGAGAACTAGTATGAATTTTAACTACCTAAAAAATCCAGCCTATGTTCTCTTGGGCCAATACATATGCGTAACATAGTCCTACACCATTGTGAGCAACACGGTTCTTAGAGGGAAATATTCTCTAGTGTAGGCGTCCCATGTACGGGCTGGCATGTCCCACAATATGGCTAACTTCTCACTCAATAGCCCGAGATACAGATGCATATCGATACCAGATTGTTTCGGCCCGTGAATAAGAATGCTCATGTGTACGTACATTTCCTTCGTGCATAGACACATGGGGAGGTTGTACGGCCATACAAACATGGACCAGGTGATATGCGTGCTACTCTGATTTCCAAAAGGACTGAGTCCATCGGTGCTCATACCCAGCCCGACGTTCCTTGCATCGCCCCTAAACTCTTCGAAATCAATGCTAGCCTCTGAAGGTGTGCCAGGATCTTGCCCTTCTCTACATCATCTTCGGGTTTCTCCTTTTCTGCATTCCATTGCATAAGCTTTGCTTCCTTAGGATCTACGAAACATTGCTAATGACATCGGGTGATAGGAAAGTACCATACCACTTTCCGGGGAACTTTCTTGTACCGTCCTTGGCCGCACACCGGACATGTGGTTCTCTATCCGTACTCGTTCCGATAAAGTGCGCAATCATTGATGCCAGTGTGGTATTTAATGTGTGGTATGTCGAGAGGGCACATGATTTTCTTGGCGTCCTTGATACTTGTTGGCAATGTGTTCCCCTTAGGAAGTCGATCGTGCCAGAATTCCATGTTCGCATTGAAGCTCATATCGGTCCATTTGTGTTCTTCCTTCATCTCTAGAGCCTTGAGCATTACACTCAATGCTGTATCCTCGGAGTGACACCTAGGATAAAATGGAGTCATCCTGTCTATCTCCATTTGCACCATCTTGGCTTTCTCTCTAGCTGCAGCTTTAGCGTTGCTCATCTCCTTGAGGACCAGTTCTTGAACATGAGGGTACTACAAGGCTGAAGTTAGCAGCATTTGGGTGTTCGCATCTTCTCCTTCTTCATGATGATCATGCCCACTGCCATCTCCTTCTTCATGATGACCTTGTCCGCCGATATCTCCTTCATGATGATCCTGTCCGCTGGCATCTCCTTCATCATGATGATCATGCCCGGGAGACTCTTCGTCTTCTCGCCTACCCACGTCTTCGTGACCACCATTAGTTGTTGGTGCCTCATTGAAGTCGCGCATGAAACCGCGCCTCAGCAGGTGACCCTCTAATTGTCTAGTATCAGGGTCGATCCAGCGCTGGAGTTTGCATGTTCGACATGGACATCTTATCATGGTATTGTTGTTCTAAATCATGTTCTCCTTCATGTATTTCTTGTACCTAGCAACTCGACCTTCACTCATCATGACGACCATGGTTGCCAGAGTTGTCACAAGAGAATAGCAGGTTAGAACCACACCATATGCACACACAGATGCAGGGTTGCCCGAAAAAAACCGGCATGACCATAACTAAAAGTAGGACATACGGGTAGTGCAAAAAATGGCTGAAATGGAAATGAATCAATAGGCAAACATACATGCACCACACCAGGGCAACAACAAGCAAACAACAAAATACTTCTTCCCATGCAAACATTCATGCACCACATAAGCTTCATGTATAAACATCGTCTCGCCATCGCGCACACCGCCCGCGCGACAAGCTTGACCTGCAAAACATGCATATTCATGGCCAAGTACTGACCTATTAGATTTAATACCCAGACGAGACTGCAATGAGAGAGTCTGGACAAATAGATCTACAAGTTGGTGGAGAGGAAATTTGTGGATAAATAGAGATGTGGGAGAGAAAAGTAAGTGTGTTTTAGATCTACAAGTTGGATAGAGGCTTCCCCTTACCAATCTACGAACTAAAGTAGATTTAAGTACAAAAAAATTGAGAAAAGTATCGGCACAATAGGGTGGGAGGGAGGAGGAAGACAAGCTGGGTGCGGATAAGGGGGAGAATAGATGTGAAATGGATGGTGGTGGATAGAGGGGTGCAAGCTGCCACCTTTTTGTACATGGAAATGAACGCACCATTATGTGTCGTATATAGCAGATACGCGCCACAGAAGTTCATCTTTATGTGGCGCATATTTCTATATGCTCCAAAGATTAAGGGGTTGTACTTTCCGCGGGGGGACCAGCGTGATTTTTCTGTGGCGCATATGGAGATATGCGCCATAGAAAACAAACATTTATGTGGCGCATATCACCATATGCGCCACAGAAAGTGGGTCAACCATATTCTTTGGTGGGGCCCTGAAATAGATCGTATGGACAACTAGAGGGGGGTGAATAGGTGTTATACCAAATTTTAATTCTTTTGCAATGGTAGGCTTGACACAAAGGTAAATTCTCTAGATAGGAAACTACAGAGAATTTCTTTATATGCAAACCTAAATACTAAGCAAGTAAAAGCAAGGAACGGGGTAACCATAGTGGAGCATGCGAAGACACATGATTTGTTTGACCGCAGTTCCTTCCTTCATAAGGTAAGTACGTCTGCATTGGAGGGGTGGGTGGTACTAAGACCACCACACCACAATTGGCCTCACCCCGTTCTCCAATGCATCTCGCCACCAAAGGCCTAGTCCACCTTTCCACTATTGGTACCATTCGAGTTGGGAACAGGTGCCTTTTTAACACTAGCGGACACACATCCACAATTGAATTGGAGGCTCCCTTGATGATAACAAGCTACCACAAGAACGAGTATTATCAATAACCAAAAATGAGATCTAGATATTTGCAAGAAATACTAGATCAATAATCCTCCAAGTGAATGGAGGGGAAGTGAAGCGCTTGATTGGTGTTGATGAAGGTAGAAGCCTCCTCCTACGATTCCCCAAAGTTCGGAGCCTTCGGGTGGATGAAGATGGAGGTCTCGGTTTGGAACTTGAAGAACATTACTTCAATATTTTATACCCCCTGTCGAAACACAATCGTTGGATAATTTGGGACCGGATTATCAGGCCGAAGTGGGGGCCGAATTATTCGGGTGGGGCAAAACTCCGTCCCGAAATCGGTTTTTCCTGGGGGGGGGGGGAATTCTGCCCCCATACTGCGTAACGCGCCTTGGCTCCCTTTGCAAAAATTCCTAGGGGGGATTATCAGTCCCCCTTTGAGGGCGGATTATCCGGCCCGGGAAAAAACTCCGGGCCTGGTCGAGCAATCCGATGGAAAGCCGGCCCCACATACTGCATGACACACCTTGTCCACTTTGTCGATCGAGCCAAGGGCGGATAATCTGCCCCCCAAAACTCTATTTTGGCTGCCTTTTGTATGGTAAATTATCTGTAGCACTCAACACACATTAAATATTCCTTGGCATTCTTATCTAACACACAAAACACTAGAGATCTTGAAACGTTCTTTCAATCTCCCCCTTTTTTGGTGTTAGATGACAATACTAGGATTTGTAATAATGTCCTACTAATAATATCATTCCAAGGGTGAAAAGACTCCCCCTAAATGTGTGCATATAATAAGATTGCATTTGAATACAAATGAACACAAGAAGGTACATTTGAATGATGAGTTAGCCAAAGGGTGAAAAGACTCCCCCTAACAATATCTTTTCATTGAATTGGAAACAACCAACACATGATGAGTTATCCATAGTATCATAACACCGGGAGAATAAAGTCCTCAATAATATAGATATGGCCAATATCCTAACAACTAATTGAGACTTCTAAGCATAATAACATTTGAATGCATCTGTATAGACAATGCGGGAATTCCATGGAAGAGAGATCAATCCATATTTCCATAGAGATAAATCCACATAGATAATTCCAGCGTCTCACACAACCAACCACTAAGTCTCACAGAAATACAAACAAAATAGAAAATTTCAAGTTCAACGTTAAAATGGGCACAAGCAAGGATAAAAAACAACAAAGATAGCAAATGCGTGCGCCTGGCCCATGCAAATCCATGATAGCCTAATAGAACTACTTATCTCCCTTTGGCATCGAAACACCAAAAACGAAGAAGAGCGATGCTAGCACCCCAAGGAATCACTCCTCATCCTCGTCCTCGTACTCCTCTTCATCGTCCTCATCATCAGCAGTCGGAGGAGTAAGTTATCTCTCAAAGGTGGGGAACAAGTGATGCTCAAGCTCTCCATAGTTCGTGCATGAAGTGTTCCACTGCATATGGTCTGGGAGCAGTAGGATTGGGAGGGGGCCTGATGCCCCTGAGATATGGTGGAGGATGACCTGTTGGGTGTGAGCCATATCATGGTGATGCCGGTAGGCTTCATACTTCCCTTTGTGAGTGTCTATACCCATGGATAGAATGTTCCACTGAAACCAATTGTGTTGCTTCAACTCACGGGAAACAGACAGCATAGTGGGCCTTCACCCACTAGAACGAGGTTCTCTCATGAGTGACTCTGAGCTGAAGAGGGATGAGAGGTCTTGCCTGACTTGTTATAAATCTTCTTTGTTTTATGTTCACCATCAGTGTTGAAGTTCTCAAAAGGAAGCATTTTCTTGATGAGCATCATGATGAATGGAGCATAGGGAATGGATAGCCTGTTGAACATGGCATCGGTCATCTCATGATAAATAAAATCCATCATGTCCAACCTGTAATTCACGTGTGGGTCCTCACAGGTGGCACATTCATAAGAAAAGGCAAGCGGTTGTACGAGGTGGCCACGAATACTGTCATTGTTGCCTCCACTCAGAGTGATAGAATCACGAAAAGTACTAACCAACTGAGCGTAGATTGGGTAGATACTTGCAACCTTGCCCACAACACAATTGGGACCACATCAGGAGAGATCAAAGTGTCCTTGTTTGGCTTGATGGGGGTAATGATGCGGTGCCCACATGCATGATACCGGACATTGAAGGGATAGCCAAGCACTTAAGAGAATATCTAGAAATCAGCTTGAATAACAATGTCACATGTCATCTACTTCATAGTGCGACAGTCATAGACACAAACCACAAGAGTGGAGAACAATTTCTTCACAATGGAGGAATCATAGGAGCACTGGAGATTCATGAGATGGTGCTGCCCCATCCGTTCAGTCACAACCAGAGTATCAACAAGTTGGGGATTTTCCTTAGCCTCAGACATATCCATGGGACGTATAGAGTGGATCTTCAGAGTAGATTAGACGTCCTCAAAGATTTACCTATGATCAACACACCAAAAGCAGGAATCCCCAAGGTCTTCATCACGCTCAGCCTCATCATACGGATCACCATGATGAATAGAAGAGTATGTAATAATCTCCATCTCCTAATAGTTGATCCTGGTTTGCTTACCCTTCCTCTTGGAACTCGACCGAGTGGCCTTTTCTTTCCATGCATGTTCACCCATCCTTTCAGCCTCTCTCTTTTGCCTACGCAACTCAACCTCGTGAATCAACCCACCTTGACCGTCTGGCCTGAAATACCAAGCACGAGGATGGAGCTTGTAAGTTTGAGGAACACGAGAGTCACCAGTGAAGTGAAAAAGATGGATAACAAGTAGATAAGCACACACACAAGTGCACGATGATTGCCAAAAACGGTAGAAAAACAATCCAAAAACCGAAACTACATGATACTAGAATCTGTTAAATTCTGAACTAGGTGCGAACCTTCCAAGCCAGATTATCCGGCACTACTAGGGGCGGATAATCCAGATCTTGCGAAATTTTTCAGAATTGCCTTAGATTAATAGCATCAACGCAGATCGGGCAAAAGGGTTGCTAGTCTACAGTTTCTAGCATGCATATGAAACAAAGGTAAACATCTAATCCGAGTTTCACAACAAAAACACAACTTCCGTACAAAAGATTAGAATGGGGGTTTACCCTCTCTCATTATAAGAAGAACTCGGAGGAGAAGGTACCCTGAGGCGTTGGGAAGAAAATACAGGGAGGGCCCAGAGAATCTGGTGGTCAAAACGACTCCGAGGAGAGTCGGGAAGGCCGATAGCGGCTAGGGTAGAGATAGGGGATCAAGGAGGAAGTATTTCTCTGTTTGAGCCCTTCCCCCCATCACCCTAGCCTTAAGAGACGAAATCCGACCCTCTTTGAATTTTTCTGTTACACACAAATTCAGGCCAGCACACCCCAAACAAAACCCTCACAAGTGTACCAAAGGACTTATGTGCAAGAATTAGATGGCTCGGGGATGGATAAAAGCTTAGGTTTGGACATCTAGACTGCGATGGTACTACACACCCAAAATTGCAAGAGAAAAATCAAATAAAAGCCAAAATAGGGTGTGTTTTCCATAAGAACACAAGATATGCAAGAAAATCCAAAAAGATCCACAAGGAACCAACTCTTCTCAAGGAAGAGGGTGGTGGTCGAAGCCACCATGTTGGAGTGAATGGTGTGACAACGCAAAGATATATCTTGGGTTCATGACCAATACTCATCAATAAGCTCACATATCACAAAATGATATTAAAGGAAATGATTTTTCTTGCTTTCAGCATTATGGGGGGAGGGTTATCCCAATCAATTAGGACCACACTCCCCAATATCCATGCCCACACCTAAACCA
The DNA here is from genome assembly GCA_910589775.1 of Avena eriantha. Classification (NCBI taxonomy): domain Eukaryota; kingdom Viridiplantae; phylum Streptophyta; class Magnoliopsida; order Poales; family Poaceae; genus Avena; species Avena eriantha. The sequence goes on from OU342742.1 coordinate 273,432,911, forward strand.
AACAAAGGAAGAGATATAAGTAGGAATGCAAGAGTAATCAAGCCAAACTCCTTGAATCCACGATATTTAGCTCATTCCTCAAGTAACAAAATCTTGCTTCATCAAGTGGCTTCGTGAAAATATCAGCAAGTTGGTTCGTCATGCTCACAAAGGATAAGTCAATATCACCACGAGCAACATGATCCCGAATGAAGTGATTACAAATTTCAATATGCTTTGTCCTTGTATACTTTACCGAATTGTAAGCAATTTTGATAACACTCTCATAATTACAAAAAAGAGGCACTTTTTCACAATTGACATCATCTTCCTATAAAGTTTTCCGCAGCCATAGTAAATGAGTGCACACACTAGCAACAACCACATACCCAGCTTTGGCGGTGGATAGATATATGCAATTTTGTTTCTTCGGAGACCAACATACCAAAGATCTTCCAAAGAATTGATAAGCTCCATAAGTTGACTTCTATCATCCTTGTTACCAGCCCAATCAGAATCTATATAACCACATAAAGAGAAATTAGAGCCCTTGGGATACCATAGACCAAAATTAGGGGAATGAACCAAATATAAGAAGATTCTCTTGACCACCACCAAGTGGCTTTCTTTAAGAGCTTCTTGATACCTTGCACACACTCCTACACTCAACAAAATAACGAGTTTAGATGCACAGAGTTAAAGGAGAGAGCCGATCATGGACCGGTATACCTTTTGGTCGACATCTTTACCTTTGGGATTAAGCTCAAGATGGAATTTAGTTTGCATTCTTGTAGCAACGCCATTAAGTTCCATCATCTTAAACCTCTTGAGCATGTCTTGAATGTATTTTGCTTGATTGATGAAGATTCCTTCACTTAGTTGTTTGATCTCAAATCCAAGAAAGAGCCTTAATTCCCCATCATATACATCTCAAACCTGTCAGTCATAAGCTTTGAAAATTCATCATTAAAATCTTGGTTAGTAGAGACAAAGATAACGTCGTCTACATATAGTTGTCATACTGTTATAACCTTGGATCATTAAAGATCCTAAGTCCCTGTGATTAACATGCTAGTCCTTGGATCAATAGCTAGCACTCACAGTCGATGAATATCATGTAAAACACAAGTCATTATTACACGAATAATCCAGAGTATAATTATTACAACTTTGTATAGCTTATAGCTAGCTCAAACAAAACAACGGATACTAATAAAACTTGAGTCCATCAATGCCTCATGCTAGTTGCGTGAAGACCCGTGATCCCTACGCACCTTTCAATCTTTGGATTCTGCACATAAAACATGCAGCCAATAAGTTGGGTCAATAATTTGAATGTATTGGCAAATTACACCAAGGAAAGAAAAGGACTAACTCTACATGCAAGGATAGGAGTAGGATTTGGGTTCATTTGCATTAATCCAATTTTCTCTAAGTAAGGAGAAAAGAGGGAGAGTTTTACCCTATTTTGTAAACATTGTTTAAGTAGTATATGGTCGAGTGGAACACGAGGATATTACGCACCTAGTGTCTAATCAACCTAGCACTTGGATATTATGCACCAAGTCCCCAAAATCCCACCCATTGGTGATATTACGCATGCCATGAGGTTTTAGAAAACTTGAGAGAGGAAGATCCTTCAGAGGCTCCATCCTTTAGATGCTCAAAGTGTTCTTTTCCGTGAACTCGGCTGATCGATCAGATTGCAATACTCTCGAGAGGTTGTGCACTTTACCCACAATCCATGATCAAGTCCTTTTATAGACAAGACCATGGAAAAGCTTTCCGTTAGTAGCCCCTCTACCAGCTGGATCCAACCGTGCCAAGAACTTCCAAATGTTTTTACCCCGCTGAGGTTTCCTACTAATTACTAGGCCAAGACAGAGCCCATATGTATTGTGGTTGCACTGGAAGCTTCTAAATTCTGAAAAGTTGCAGACTTCTTTGATTCCTAGGCGTCTGTCCTCCACCAAATTCCACTCGTTGACCCGACAACCATTCCGCACAGAAGAAAACTTAGTTTTATTTTGAAGGGGGGTTTTGAGAGGAAAAGTTTGGCTCGAGAGAGCTTTATACTTAGAAAATTTCAATCTTTCAAACCCCCCAACGATACTTTATATATATAGCATAGCAAGCAGTATTTAGCAAAAACAGGGGTAACCTATTAGGATGAAAATTCTTAAGTATAGAGCTACTCATGGCATACTACAAAACCTACACATGCATACTACAGAATTTGAAGATCAAAATATGCATAGTCAAAACTGGGACATATGTATGAACAAGCAGTATAACTTGCCTTGATCCGAGCAGCACTCTATGCAACAGTACTCCTCAGCGCACTCTGACAATCTAACGAATCACAAACATAGATCCAATCACAGCTTGCACAAAACATTACCACAAAAGTAATTATGTATGCATGCAACATGGTAATATGCAAGGATGTGTTCAAATTCTACCAAGATTATTATTCATGGGTGGAATTGTGTTGGGGATGTCATTAGTATTGATTTCCCACAGATTTTAAGTGTTTTGGATTATTACTTAATTAAATATGCCCATAAATAGATCTACCCTTCAAATATACCACGAAACAGATCTAAACACTCTAACGAAGATATTCCAAATTTATACAACAGCTATCGTAATTACAAAACCAATGCAACAAGAATCAACTAAAATAGAGTTACGGTGATTTGCCTAGAATTAAAATACTCCAATCCAGACTTTAGATCCTACCACAATAACAATACAGTAAACTAGCAATATTATTGCAGATCTGTGTTCTACAATTTTTTTTTGATCCAACAGTATATTATACGCAATTGTTTGCCAAGTATTTGATTTACTATGAATTTTACGAGATTAAAATAATATGTGACTATTAAAAACAATTTCTAGAAATAACCCGACAGCCTCGCCATGTGTCGCAACACTACTGGCCGCGCGGGCGACTGGCGCTGACTAGGAATGCTGATGTTGAACGGTGACATGGGGCGCAATCCTACTCATTGATACCCCTTCGCTAAAAACATTCTAATCTACACCACTGATTCGTGATCCGACGGATGGGAACAGAAGCTCCTTACCTAGCGGCGGTATCGACTCGACGGTGACGGAGGAAGGCGGCGACATGGTCAGGCAGTGGTGTTCGGTGGCGGTCCAGTGGTTCCCCGAGGTGGCGGAGTGGACGATGGCGTGTGACTCCTTCTCGCGGTTACGTTCCCAAGATCGACGGCGACCTCCTCCTCAAGGATCGACGGAAAACGGCGACTACTCTTCGTGGCTCCGGCGGGGTTCCGATGAGGAATCGGGGGCACTCTGAGGCTCTGGAGAGGGGGAAAAAGAAGTGAGACGATGTGGTACTGCAAGGGGAAGACTGAGGAGGAGAAGATGGCCAAGGTATGTGACGGAAACAGGCTCACCTTCGAGCTTTCGAGCTCGATTTAATGGCGGCGACGGCAACTGTAGATCGGAATCTTGTTGATTCGGCAGCCTTGGGGCCTAACCGACAATTTTTTCTACGGTTTCGGTAGGCGGGGTTTGTGGCTTTTATTTTCCAGAGGCGTGGGGGAGGGGCAGCGGAAATCGCTTCCGATTTGGCTAGGGAGTTCGTCCCTGATGCGGCGGCGCTATCGTGTTCATCTTGGACACAGATAGATGGTGGGGGTGATAGGTGGGGTCGGGCAGTCAGCGACCGTGGGGCTGGCAGGCTGCACGGCAGCAGTCCGTCTTGCTGTGGGCCAGCCCACAGCGCTCCGCGCCGCTTTGTCACTGGCACACGCGGTAGATAGAACACGAGTTGGCTCGGCTGGCCCGATAGGTTAGGTTCCCCTTTTTTTATTCTTTTTATTATTTTCTGTTTTAGAATTACTTTAATAACTTTTGCATAATTTACTTAAATTTGATGAAATTAGTCTCTAAAAATCTGTAAAAAGGAGGACAATAACATAGGATCATAAAATAACACTTTTATATGGATTTAGAAGGTTAGTTTTAATATAATCCCTTCATGTCTTTAATAGACTATGGGAATAAATAGGGATTTGGTGCAATTTTATTGTATGATGCCATGATGCATATGATATGATGCATGCTTCTAGTAACATATGGAATATCAAAATTTGGTATGTGACACATACGAAGAGCTCCCCCTTCACATTCTTAGTAAATAGAGTGGGATCGATCTGCCCAACCTCGAAGCCACAGTCTAAAGAAGCTTTTTAAGGTGCTTATACCATGCATGTGGGGCTTGTTTAAGGCCATAGAGCGCCTTATAGAGTTTGTAGACATGGTTCAGAAAGTTGGGATCCTCGAAACCCGGGGGTTGCTTGACATATACTAACTCATCTAGGGGACTATTAAGAAATGCACTCTTAACATCCATTTGCTGTAATTTAAAGTTATGATGAGTTGCATAAGCAAGGAGGATATAGATAGACAACAATTCCATTCTCATCTTTGTTGATCTTGAATATCCACTTGGTGCCGATAACATTGCGGCAATCTTTGGGCTTATCTACTAACTTCTATACCTTATTACGCTCAAAATTATTTAGTTCTTCATGCATAGCAACAACCCAATCTGGATCTTCAAGGGCTTCAAAACCTTTTTAGGTTCCACCATAGATATATGATCTTGATGATCACTGAAGCTTACTAGCTCCCTTCTTATGGAGACCCTTCTTCTTAGGTTGCCTACAACTTTATCTAGTGTAAGCCCTCTTAGTTCAAGATTTCTTTCAGCACGAGCTTTGTGATGAATTTCAATCTCCTTGTTGTATATTGGAGGGATTTCTTCATCATTAGAGTCTTCATGTTGACAACTAGCTTAACCTTGATCAACAGTTTGTTCAGCATGGACACGTGATGGAGAAGCTTGCCCTTGATATTGATTATCAGCCATAATAGGAGGCTGGTGTACTGAATTCTCAAGGCCGGATAATCTGGCCGAAGGAGGGGCCGGATAATCTGGCCTAGGATTTTCTGCTTCTCCCTGAGCTTCCTGATTGTTTCTGGCATGTGATGGCATTGGCCGGAAAATCTGGCCTTAGGCGGGAAATCCGGCGTGGGATTTTATGCTTCGTCGTGAGCTTCCTGGTCATTCCTGGCAAGTGATGGTGTAGGGCTGGATAATCCGACCTCAGGAGAATAATCCAGCTAGGGAATCCTAGTTTCTTCAGTTGACTGATGAACTTTAGGAGGTTGGTTTGTTGGTGCAGTATTTTCTCCAGCAGGTGGAGCTTGTTGATCTTGTGAATATGAGGGCTCTACTTGAGTAGAGCATTGTCGTTTCTGATCTACCACAAGGGCTTCCTCAATGGGAGGAAAAATCTCAAGCCCATTCTTCTTATGGCATCTTGGGATATTTCAACATTTGCACCACAAACATCAACTTGCCCCACATGGGAGCCATCATTTTCCTCGAACAGCACACTAAAAGATTCTACAAAAGTTCCGGAGAGCTTATTGTAGACTCTATAAATGTGGGATTCGACATCATAACCAACAAAAATACCTTCTAAAGCCTTAGAATCAAATTTAGATAAACGAACTCCTTTAATGAGAATAAACCACTTACAATCGAACACCCGAAAGTATGAAATGTTGGGCTTTTTAGCAGTAAGTATCTCATAGGGGGTCTTGTCCAAGATTTTTTGGAGCTAAAGCTGGTTTGATGAGAGACAAGCAGTGGATATACCTTCAGCCCAGAATTTGTATGGTGACTTTAATTCAGCCAACATAAACCTTGCCATCTCCATTAAGGTTCGTTTTTCCTCTTGGCAACATCATTTTGTTGAGGGGTGTACGTAGAGGAATATTTGTGTCTTATCCCATCTTAAATTAGGAATTCATTCACAGTGTAGTTCTTTAATTTGGAGCCATTGTTTCTTCTAATTGCCAGTATAGGGACATTGTGTTGACACTGGACCTCGTTGACAAAGTTGATGACCGTTTGTTGAGTCTCACTTTTCTTCTTGAAGAAGTAGACCCGTGTATACCTTGAGTAATCATCGACAATTATGAGACAATATTCCTTCCCACCGAGGCTTGCATGAGATGGAGGACCAAAGAGATCCACATGTAGGAGCTCCAAAATCCTCTTTGATGAAATAATTGTCTTCCTTTGATGGGGAGAGGCATGCATCTTTCCTTCAACACAAGCCCTGCAAACATGATCTTTGGCAGAGGAAACATTTTCTTTTAGTCCAAGAATGTGGCCACCCTTGTCAAGGATTTGCAAAGTTCTCATATTTACGTGGGCTAGACGGTGGTGCCATAACCAACCTGCGTCGACCTTTCCGAATAGATACATCGGACCCGCAGTGGTTTTCCCCAAAATGTCCACCACATACATGTCATTTTTGACGTATCCAATGAAAGCGACCTTTAGAGACTTAGTCCACAAGAGTACCACTAAATCATCATCAATGAAAACTGCAAAGCCCATCTTACTGAGGGCACGAACGGAAAGTAAAATTCAACTAAGGGTCTCAACAAGCATGACGTCCACGAGTTAGGTATCATGAGAAACCACAACCTTTCCAAGACCCAATACCTTAGACTTCGATTGATCACCAAAGGAGATGGTTATTTGATCATGATTAGGCCTCATCTTCGTGATGATCTCCTTGCTTCTGGTCATATGACTTGTGCAACCACTATCAAGCACCCATTTAGATCCACCAGAAGCATATCCCAACAAGAAAATTACTTCTTGATTTTAGGTACCCATTTTCCAATGGGTCCTCTCATGCTAGTAACAAGGGTCTTTGGAACCCAAATAGACCAAGAAATATAATTATCAAAAGGACCAACATATCTAGCATAGACATCGCCATAATAATTACAAAATAATGCATAATGAGGATTGTTAGTCCCTGCAAAAGGATTATAATAAGTTTTGTGCTTCATGATGTTCTTTTCAGTTCTACTTGTCTTTGCTTGAGCATTCTTGTCCTTCCTATTCTTCCTATTCTTCTTGTTCTTGTTGTTCTTCTTCTTGGTCTTGGGGACATAGCCAAGTCCCTCTTTTCCATTATTCGTCCATTGCTTACTAAGGACCTCATCTGGAACTTCCTTAACTTTGGGTAGAGGTGCCTTGGCAAGCTCATATTTCAACCTAGCATTTTATTAAAGAACTTCTTCATGTCTACATGTTGGTGCAGAAGTGCTAGGAACATCATACTTGTTCAATCGAGTTTGGAGCTGATCATGAGACTCGTTGAGAATAGAGTATTCACACTCCAATGCATTGTGAGCAATGTCAAGTTTCTCTAATTTCTCAAAGAGTCTAGCATGAGCATCCCCAAATTAAATCTATAAGAGCCTTGAAATGCATTTTGTGCTCACCTTGTAAGTTAGTGATAAAATAATCCAAAGCGATTGTAACATCCCAATTTTAGTATCCTTGATTAGTTGTCCCGAATGCACAAATCAGGGGGAAAAAAAAAATCTTGATTAGTGATCCAATGTTTGCTTGATTGTTGATGACCCACAAGTATAGGGGGTGTATCGTAGTATTTTCGAGGGAAGTTAAACCCAATTTATTGATTCGACACAAGGGGAGCCAAAGAATATTTATAAGCCTTAACAACTGAGTTGTCAATTCAACTGCACCTGGAAACAATCTCGCTCACAGCAGTTTATCAGTAGCAACAGTTTTGTAGTAGGAATAGCAAAGTAGGAACAGTAGTAAAGTAAAGACAGTAGTAACAAAAGCAGTAAACAGTGGGATTCGAGTGCAGTGGGCATAGGGATGGATGGACGGGTGTTGCATGGACAAGACAATTCACATAGCAATCATAACATAGGGCAATTGCAGATAAATAAGATAAAGCATCCAAGTACTAGATAATCCTAGGCATGTGTTCCATATATAGTCATACGTGCTCGCAATGAGAACTTGCACAACATCTTTTGTCCTACCAGCCTGTTTGCAGTGGGGCCTCAAGGGAATTACTGGCAATTAAGGCGGTCCTTTTAATAGAGCACCGAAGCAAATCATTAACACTCCGTGAACACATGTGATCCTCACATCGAAGCCATTCCCTCCGGTTATCCCGATTTCTGTCACTTCGGTGCGATTGGTTCCAGACAACAATGTGTGTATACAACTTGCAGATAAGACCATAAACAATAGTATCATAATGAATCAATAACACGTTCAAATCTGAAATCATGGCACTCGGGCCCTAGTGACAAGCATTAAGCATAACAAGTTGCAACAAAGTCATAAAGCACTAATAAAAGATACTAGGCACCATGCCCTAACAATCTGATGCCATTACATGAACGATCTCATCCAATCCCTACCATCTCCATAGCCTACAGCGGGGGATTACTCACTCATAGATGGGGGAAACATGGATGGTCGATGGAGAAGCGATGGTGATGATGATGGCGATGATCTCCTCCAATTCCCCGTCCCGACAGGGTGCCAGAACGGAGTATCTGGTGCTGTTTCGTGGAATCTAGTGGTGGCGGCGGAGCGGAACTCCTTTTGGAAAAACGTCGAACCCCTTGGAGTTTTTAGGTCATAAGGCTTCTTATAGGCGAAGAGGGAGACCGAGGGGGTGCCTGGGACCGCACACCACCCCTGGCGCGGCCTGGCCTGGCCCGCGCCACCAGGTGGTGTGGACACCCCCTGGCTCTTATCCGTCTCGTAGTCTGGCTCCTGGAGTCTTCGGGTGAAATAGGATTTTTGGCATATTTTCCGGGATTTTTCCTGATAGTTGATTTTCTACACCAAAACTAGACACCAAGGCAATTCTGCTGAAAACAGCGTCAGTCCGCGTTAGTTGCATCCAAATCACACAAGTTTAGAGGAGAAATAATAGCAAAAGTGTTCGGGAAAGTAGATACGTTTTGGACGTATCAACTCCCCGCAAGCTTAGCTTATTGCTTGTCCTCAAGCAATTCAGTTGAAAACTGAGTGCGATAAAAGAAGTTTCACGACACATTTGCTTCATATTATGTAAATATTCTCAGCAATGTGATCAACTACTTAGATAGTTCATAATAAAGAGTATGCAACTAAGTTTACTTAATAGGCATAGGAAGCTCTGAAGAGATTCCAACTCAAAAATAAAAAGTAGCATGAAGTATAAACATAAGCAACATTACAATGCTCATAAAAAGGTATGATAGAGTGGTATATCGCTTTCCTTTTATTATGAATATCAAGGCACCTCTGAAGTTCAAGTGATGACTAGAAGTAAAGATATCAAGGATAGAAGCATTAAAGTAATAACACAAATAATCAAGTAATGGGACAAGCACAAAGAATGACAACTATGCTGTCAAGAAGGTTCTCAAAGAATAAATGGAGACTCAACAAGTACAGGAAAAGGTTTTGAATAATTTTGAAAGGCTTCCAAATGCTGGAAGTATGATACTCATTAGCTTTGAGCTCTCATTGCCCCTATCATAAGCATCTTTAATGTGGTTAAGGTGAAAGTGAGGTCCAATCTAAGTTATATGCTTGACAGACTATAAACTGAAAATCCCAAGTCCCTTGAGTACGAGGGCAGCTCCTCATGCTACTCAACTTTAGTTACCGATAAGTTCTTGTCATCGTAAATATGTGCGTATCATAGAGAACCACCAACGGGGTACCCCTTGCCCGATGATACGGAAGAATCCCGATATCAAAATGACAAGGCAAGCAGACAATGAGTATCTCAGCAATCTTCTTATTTACCATGGGAAAATGGTGCTTGTTTCTCTCTTTCCTCTTTTCATAAATCTCACTTTTTTTCTTTTTCTCAATAGCTATCTCTCTCTTTTTATAACAAGAATGCTTCATAGATGTCATTATGGTTACACTTCAGGTTTCCACCATGTCAGCATGGATTAGACCAGCAGCCCAGGCATTTCTCTAACACACATACATAACTCCATGGACTTACAAGCTCCCCTTTTATTGCACACCGACGACATCCGCAAACAAAGAGCAAGGTATCAACTGGGTATATATTTACAAGTGTTGAAAGTGTTCCTTGTGACAGCACGGTTCTGCTAATCCCCGGCCTATAATTTGCAAGCATATAACTTTCTTGGAGAGTCACAATGGTTCAGGTTTATTAAGTGCAGGAAATAAAGTGTGCCATCAAGTTCGTGAGAGCTTTACTAACTAACTTTCTCATAACAAGCAAACATTTTATTCGGAAGAAAACAAGGCATATTGAATATGCATGGAAGTAGCAAATGATGCTAATAGGTAGGTATGGTGGACACTTTGGCAATATTTGGTTTAAGGGAGTTGTAAACATGAGTAAAACACTCAGTGTAAGTAAAGGCTAGTAATAGTAGGGGAGTGACAAACGAGAGAGCAATAGCTGTCATTATCATGCTTGCAACAAAACAGGACTACTCATGGCATGAAAGTGATTCAAGATCCTCAAGGCAAAATAATTCATCGAGGCTTAACTAATTATTACAATCATGTGCATGCGTGAGCATGTGCCAAGTCGATTCAAATGAAACATTCAGAGGAGGATACTACGGTGTCATACCAAGTTATGAATAGAGTAATGCAAGCAAACATTCATAAGACATGCTACAAACTATTAGCAAGCTAGAACTAATCATACGAAAGCAAGAACTACTAAGCATCCAAAGATAGAGTTTGTTACCAACCTCTTACCATGCCCATAGTAAGCATGCCCATAGTGATCAGTATATGTACAAACACCTTACACGAACAGACTAAGCATGCCCATAGTGATCAGTATATGTACAAAAATGAAAACAAATAGAGTTTGTTACCAACCTCTTACCATGCCTCAAGTTGTCATTAATCCTCATTATTGCTCTTCACTTGTGTGGCTTGAATACTAATATGAAACCAATATTCCACTGAGGACTCCCGAACCTTGTAGCAAACTCACAAAACCAAAGAAGAACGACAAATATTTTTTTGTTTTCGATTTTTTTAAAAAACAACAAAAGGAAAAACAAGCAAAGCAAAATATTTTTGGGTTTTTTCGAATGGTTCAAACAAAGAAAAAAGGGAAAATCAAACCAAGGAAAAAAGAAGAAGTAAACAAAAGAGAAACAACAGAAATATTTTTGGTGTTTTTGTGTTTTATAAAGCAAAATGAAAGAAGAACGAAAACTAAAAAGAGAACGAAAAGATGAATATACAAAGTACCGACACAACATAATACAGAGATGAGTGTGGTGTCGGCGTACCTCCCCCAAAGCTTAGGCTTTTGGCCTAAGTGGGTATCAATCCATGTACGAATAGGGGTTCCAAGCAGGCGGATCTTGATAAAAATGGTCGTAGTTGGGCCCATGGGAAGAAGAAGAAGCTACCCAATCATAAGCAGGCTGCTGATATGAAGACTCTCCCTCATTCGAGGGCTGGACCGAATCATCCGTGACCTCCCTTCTAGTGTCATGCTCCTGTTGGGAGAGCTCTCCCAAGTACGTGTCAAGCTCCTCCTCAGTGAGGGACCATCCTTCCCTGTTATCAAGGTTAAAGAAAACAGGTGTAGGCAAAAGAACAACATGCTCGAACTTTCTCTTTCTCCAACCAGCTTTGAGAAAGGTTATTTCATAATATAACTCACTCATACTAGCCCACGAGGAAACAAATTTATGCTGTATCATGGAATTAAGCTCAAGCCTTTCTATGAGAAACTGTAGGTCTAGATGATGAGGCACTAAACCATGCAATGCTAGTAAACGAGAAGCAATGAAGCCTCCACAAATTCCACCTTTCTCACGGTTAGCAGCAAGACGGAAAGCTATCAAAGCACCTAAGTTGTAAGACCTATCTCGTTTAAGAGCAGCAGAGATAAATGCTAGATCATACGAAGATAACTGATTGGCCGTTTTCCTAGCAAGAACACATTTGGCAATAAAGTACGCAAAGTAGCGAATGGAGGGAAGATGAATGTTACGGATTTTTCCACTCTCCTTCGAGAAGCTGCTCCCTTGGCAAATTTCTGCGTATAAATCCATGAGTGGTTCAGGTCTCTCCTTAATCTTTCTACATGATCCCCATTGAGGTACCCTAAGAGCTGCACAAAAATCATCAAGAAAAAGGTCGACAGCAATATTGTAAATTTTGTAATGGACCATGGGGTTAGGCAAAGAGTGACTAAATTGGAAGTCCTGCACCACAGACATGGTTAGCTTCACAAATTGACAAGGTTCATCTTCCAAAAAGTGCTATAATCTTGCATTAGAAACCAAAGTGTGGAAATCTTGGAGAATTCCTGCGGCTCTCATGAACTCAGAGCATGGATAAACGGAGGGGAAAACTTCCTCCTCCCGGTGGACCTTCTTGACATCAGGCACCCAAAGTTCATGTTGGTTTAGTTGATGCTCATTCATCTTCTATTCTGAAATTTTAAACACCTATTAAACAAGTGATTGCAAAGTGAATATAATGAAGGATTCTACTCATAGGGACTTGTAAAAGGCCTAAATATGCGTTAAAACTATATATCTAACCATCAAACAAGCTTACACGCTGTTATAACCAGTCACCTATAGCAGAAAAATACTCAATAAATAATCCACTAAACACAAATCTACTTGGACAAGGGAGGAGTCACATACTAGGGAACAAATGCTCCAAATTTTAGCAAGGAGATCGAAAAAATCGAGAGCAAGCATAGCAAGAACGCGATTTTGAGCAATGTACTGGAGCTTACTCGGGAGAGAGAAGAAAGTGGCAGGTGAGAGAGTTAGTGGGGGGCCAGGGATGGCCCACCCCAGGGCATGGCGCCACCCAGGGCAGGCCGCACCACTAGGTTGTGTGCCCTTCCTGGTGGGTCCCCCTGGTACCTCCCAGGTACTCCTCTGCCCCTTTTTTCATGCAAAAATTTAATATGAATTTTCTGGAATTTTTCGAGACACTATTTTTGGGCATTTTCAAGCATAGAAGAATGATTTTCTGACAGACAGATTATTTTTGGAAATGATGCAAGGACAAAACAACGCTAGAACTACAGAAGTTCTAAGACACTCTAACATGCAAGCAATTAACAACAAAAAGAAAGCTAAACGAAAGTAACAACTAAAATGGATAGTACTAGAAGTAAATGGAGATAATCATAGTGAAAACATTGTTTCGTTAAATGAAATCCCTTTGTTAACAAGGTTGATCAAGTCTTGCTACCAGAACAATTCCATATGAGACAAAACTTTGTATTCCACTAATGATTATGTTACCTCAACCTTGATAGCAATGGTCCCAATCATAATAGTTTCAAATTTTTCTCTTGGTATGGGACAATATATTTATCCAACTTGAATGCCCTCAACATCTTCAATTGAATTCAAACCATAAGTCCTTTCAATCTTCTTGGGGAAATAGACAGTATGTTCCTTGTCATTCACATTGAAAGTTACCTTTCCTTGGTTACAATGGATAACAGCTCCTGAAGTATTAAGAAAAGGTCTCCCAAGAATGGACATATTATCATCTTCAGGCATTTCAAGCACAACAAAATAAGTTAATATCAAGCAATTATCAGACACTTGAACAGGTACATCCTCACATATACCCACAGGAATAGTGGTAGATTTATCAGCCATTTGGAAAGATATATCAGTTGGTTTGATTTCTCTAGTTGAAGCCTCTTATAGAGAGAGAAATGCATAACACTAACTCCAGCTCCCAAATCACACAAAGAAGTTCTAACATAACTATTCTTAATAGAGCAAGGGATAGTTGGAATTCCCGGGTCTCCAAGTTTCTTAGGAACCTTACCATTAAAGGAATAATTAGCAAGGGAAGTAGAAATTTCTTTATTAGGCATCTTCCTTTTATTCGAGACAATGTCCTTCATATACTTTGATTAAGGAGGCAATTTAATAGCATCAGTCAAAGGAATTCGCAAGAATAAAGGTTTCATCCACTCACAAAACTTATTATAGTGTTCATCTTCCTTTGACTTGTGTTTCTTATCGGGGAAAGGCATAGGTTTTTGGACCCAAGGTTCTCTTTCACTAGCATGTTTCTTAGCAATAAAATCTTCTTTGGTGTATTTAGTATTCTTAGTGTGGTTTTCAGGTTCTTCCTCAACTTTGTCTTCATTAGGAACTTCATTTTCTTCATTACCACTTTCAGTTTCAGCATCAGAGATAGATATACTATTAGGATCTATAGCGGGTTCAGAGGGTTCTACAAAAGTTTTATGTTTCTTTTTCCTTTTCTTATGAGTAGAGCCACTATTTTTAGCTTGTTGAGAATCCTGCTCAATTCTTTTGGGATGTCCCTCAAGATATAGAGGATCCTAGGTAGCAGCTCCACTTCTAGTTCTAATTTCATAAGCATGTTTTTCTTTGGCAGCATTAACTAGCAAGTCATTTTGCACTTTAACGAGTTGATCTATTTGAGTTTGAACCATTTGAAAGTGTTTAACAATCATTTTAACATCCTTAGAGGTTCTTTCCACAATATCTTTCAACTCAACAATAGCTCTAGTGTTTTCGATTAGATGATTTTGCACCCTTTTATTAAAATTAACTCGCTTAACAATAAAGATATTGAATTCTTCTAAGCCTTGATAAGGAGGTTTAGAGTAAGGGATATCACCTTCATCAAAGTGTTGGAGAGAGTGTACCTCAATAGTGGGTGAGTAGGGAATAGGCTTACATAATTCTTCTATAGGAGGTAAATTCTTGACATCTACAGCTTTAATTCCCTTCTCCTTAAGACATTTCTAAGCTTCCTTCATTACTTCATCATTCAATTACATAATTCCCCTCTTCTTAGGTGATGGAATAGGCACAGGTATAATAGGTTCAGGTACAATTACTTCAGGTATAGCTTGTTTAGGACGAGTCCAATCTTCATAATTCTTACTTATTTTAGCCATAAATTCCCCAGCTTTCTTGGGAGTCCTATTCCTTAAAACACAATCAGCACAACTATCTAGGTATGTCCTAGATTCCTTGGTTAGTCCATTATAAAATATATCAAGAAGCTCATTCTTAGGTAATGGACTTCTAGCTTGTGCATGAATAAAAGCACAAAACCTTGCCCAAGATTCGGGCAATACCTCTTTTTCTCCCTGTTTAAAATCAAAAAGTTCCTGCAAAATAGCATGTCTAGCACTAGGAGGAAAATATTTCTGCAGGAAAGTACTAATCAAGCACTCAGGGCTATCAATAGATCCAGGAGGTAAATTACTAAACCAAGTTTTAGCTTCTCCTTTTAGTGAAAAGGGGAAGATCTTGGCAAAAAAGTAAGTATGCATCTTAATATCATCAGAAAACAAGTCACTCATGGTAGAAAGTTCATTCATATGTGCTACTGCACTTTCATTCTTAGTCCCACAAAAAGGTTCTTTCTCAACAATAGCTATGTAAGATAGATCGAGAGAGAAATCATAATCTTTATCTGTAATGTTTATGGGAGAAGAAGCAAACTTAGCAATAGGAGACAATGTGGGTATAATAGTACGCCTCTCAAGGAGACTCTTAGCAGCGCTCCTATCATGGTTGTTTTTACATTCTATAATAAATTCATCGGTCATCTCAACATAACCATCTTCAATATCATAACTCTCACTAGACTCAGGTGAACTAACAGGTGTGATAGTGTCTTCATTAGGAGTTTTAGTATTTCCAGCTATAGTTCTAGCAATCGTAGCATCTAGGAAAGGACCTAATGTACCACTCTTATCAAGCATCGTAGAAGCAGCATCATAAGCATCAGAAGTTTCAGATTCAGCGGTAGCAGTAGTGTGTGTAGCATGTGTATGTGGTGGTGTAACGAGCTTACTCATAACAGATGGTGAATCAAGAGCAGCAGAGGTGTTCAGAACCGTACCTCTTCTTGTAGTGGATGGTAAAGTAGGAAACTTGCCATCACGAGACTTACCCATGATGGATGGATAGCAGTGAATAATAGAGAATCCAAGTGAACTTGATAAATAAAGCTAAGCTCCCCAGCAACGGCGCCAGAAAATAGTCTTGATGACCCACAAGTATAGGGGGTGTATCGCAGTATTTTCGAGGGAAGTTAAACCCAGTTTATTGATTCGACACAAGGGGAGCCAAAGAATATTTATAAGCCTTAACAACTGAGTTGTCAATTCAGCTGCCCTGGAAACAATCTTGCTCACAATAGTTTATCAGTAGCAATAGTTTTGTAGTAGGAATAGCAAAGTAGCAACAGTAGTAAAGTAAAGACAGTAGTAACAATAGCAGTAAACGGTGGGATTAGAGTGCAATAGGCATAGGGGTGGATGGACGGGCGTTGCATGGTCAAGACAATTCACATAGCAATCAGAACATAGGGCAATTGCAGATAAATAAGATAAAGCATCTAAGTACTAGATAATCCTAGGCATGTGTTCCATATATAGTCATACGTGCTCGCAATGAGAACTTGCACAACATCTTTTGTCCTGGCAGCCCGTTTGCAGCGGGGCCTCAAGGGAACTACTGACAATTAAGGTGCTCCTTTTAATAGAGCACCGGAGCAAAGCATTAACACTCCGTGAACACATGTGATCCTCACATCAAAGCCATTCCCTCAGGTTATCCCGATTTCTGTCACTTCGGGGCCATTGGTTCCAGACAAAAACGTGTGTATACAACTTGCAGATAAGACCATAAAAAATACTATCACAATGAATCAATAACATGTTCAGATCTGAAATCATGGCACTCGGGCCGTAGAGACAAGCATTAAGCATAACAAGTTGCAACAAAGTCATAAAGCACTAATAAAAGATACTAGGCACCATGCCCTAACAATATGATGCCATTACATGAACGATCTCATCCAATCCCTACCATCCCCATAGCCTACAGCGGGGGATTACTCACTCATAGATGGGGGAAACATGGATGGTCGATGGAGAAGCGATCGTGATGATGATGGCGATGATCTCCTCCAATTCCCGGTCCCGACAGGGTGCCAGAACGGAGTTTCTGGTGCTCTTTCGTGGAATCTGGTGGTGGCGGCGGAGCAGAAGTCCTTCTTGAAAAACGTCGAACCCCCCAGAGTTTTTAGGTCAGAAGGCTTCTTATAGGCGAAGAGGGAGACCGAGGGGCTGCCTGGGGGGCCCACACCACCCCTGGCGCGGCCTGGCCTGACTCGCGCCACCAGGTGGTGTGGCCACCCCTGGCTCTTCTCCGTCTCGTATTTTGGCTATTGGAGTCTTCGGGTGAAATATGATTTGTGGCATATTTTCTGGGTTTTTTCCTGATAGTTGATTTTCTGCATAAAAAGTAGACACCAAGGCAATTCTGCTGAAAACAGCGTTAGTCCACATTAGTTGCATCCAAATCACACAAGTTTAGAGGAGAAACAATAGCAAAAGTGTTCGGAAAAGTAGATACGTTTTGGACGTATCACTTGTTTGTTCATAATTATGCCTTGAGAATGTAGAAAATGATATACTCTTTACCTCAACCTCAGTTGATAAAAGCTATTTAACAAAAACTTTCTTGGCTTATGTTTGATATTCTCAAATGTTCTGGCATTTCAAAAACCTGAGCCAACATGCCTTGCAAACCTAAAAACCTTTTTAGTAGCTTCTATTAACAAAATTATGGAGATCTATAAGATGTAATATCCTTATGTTTTCAAGACTAAACTTCCAACTATTCTTACCTCTAGCTTTTCAAAACCTTTTATAAAGCTTTTGAATTCCATTCTTGGTAGAGATACCAAGGACTCTCACCTCATTCAAACTCCAACATTTCAAAACACCCATATTTACCTCAAGCTGAGCTTGATAGTAAGTCTAGTAATAGCTTGAGTTGCATGTTAAAGATGATTTACCTTGATCTGGTGTCTGATGATTTGCTTTGATCTGCTATCTGACTTGTTTGCTTAGGAAGTGGTATGGGATACTATATGAGCTCATCCTCTAGGATCAAGATACTTTAAGATCACCAAACCCTAAGAAATAATACAAGATGGATCCAATCTCTAGCCCCTTGGTGATCATCTAAAACCATTAACCAGATCACTTCTAAAGTTATTCATTCTAGAAGTTCCAAATCAATGAAGCCCATTATCAAACATGGATATATTCTTATCAATCTACATTTCAACATCATCCACTTGAGGATGCTTTGATACCTTGCAACCTATCAAAAACATCCCCACTCATATCCTAGTCAAAAACCATAAATCTGCTAAATTTGACTATCTAGAAACTGTTTCAACATCACTTCTTTGAATGCCTCCCTTTCTCAACCCTTGTGAAATTTTGGAAATGCACTTGAACCATCTTATAAACCATCCTAAGAACTACCAAGGACCACTCTTTCCCTTGGCTATATCATATATTAACCCACTTGTTCTTGATAGTTTTACAGGCAAGAAAATATTATTTCCTGCAAATCTTATCAACTAGCCTAATTGGTTAGAAGCACACACCTCCATCCTACCTTCCTTGTACAAAATCTCGGCATGATTGTTTTCTACTCATAAAATTCTAGAAATACCTACTTCACTTGTTCCAAATGGATCCGTGTGCTTCAAAAACCCACAAGGTTTTGAAGACTATTTGATAATCTGCTTTGGCAGGCTTATTTTATTCAAAGTTTCAAGTCAATTCCTAAAGAGCTCAATCATGATCAACCTCAAATATCTGTACCACGGTGATCTACCTAACCTGGTCTATCTATGCATATAGCCCATGACCCTAGAGGAGCTTTGAGAACCAAGATACAACCAAGATTTGGTAGCATAAAAATAACATCACCCTAGATCCTTTATTCCTTGCCTGTAAAACAAATCAAGTTGGATTTCCAAAAAACAATATTAAAAATTGTATATACACATTTTTTATATCCTATACCATGGTTATAAAGATTTATCAAATATTATCCATAATTATTATGGCTCACGAACTATTTAATTCATTTAATGGGCAAAACCTCCAAAAATCCTTCCATAAAGGAAATTTTAGATTTAGCCAATACACTTCTCCAACTTTAGGTGCATATGAGGCCTATATATCATACCCTATGTTCCGACGAAGAGTTTTAATAATTCTCCTTGCGCATTTTCTTAAATGGCAGAAATAAGAAAATAAATATATTAAATACTTTTATTCATCAATAAATCTTGGGAAAAATCCCCATAGTGTTAAGTCATATTTAGGACCATCTCACATAAAAATCCAACTTGGTCCAATGTAGAAAATATCAAATGAGCTTCTAGAAACTACTTCTGCACTTTTTGAATAAAGGTTTTTAAGTGAACTAAAAATCATCTGAAAAATCCCAAATTATTAGAAGAGGTATATCTGGGCTGTACCCTTCTACCAGAACCATTTCCTCATCTTACCAAGATCAAGTTTTGAGAAACCTCTTGATGAACATCATCTATGCAAAGTGGAGTATGATCAAAACATCAAATAAATCACTCTCAAAATCCTTCCAAACATGCAAAGCACTTCTCCGCAGCACCCAGCCCGCTCTCCTGGTCGACCATACCACTGTAGCTAGGACTGTAGCAAACCCTAGCTACTTGTTTTTTGTGCTTGGAAGAAAACCAAATGAAGGGACACCCACATCTGGCTAAAGTCCCTTAAAAGCTCTTGCAAAAGCAACCCCACTCCCTCTCAGCTCCCCTGCCATGACCCAGGACCTCTCCACCACCCCTAGCCACCAATAGGAGGGCCATGGACCATCCCAAGCTCCTCCATGATCCTATTTCACCTTGGACCACCCCCTTCGAATATAAGGCTAGGAGGCCACCACCCCTGCTCCTTCTCACTCATTTCTCTCCCTGGCACCCAAAAACTCCTCCCTGTACTGAGTTGATCCTCCTCTGCCGTCCCAATGCCATGAGGAAGTGGAAGCCACCTTCTCGGCCTCCCTCCGAAGGTTGAGTCTCATCGTCGAGACAGACCTCCCTAGACCCACTACTCCGCTCGGTACACTCCCATGCATCTAGTCTAATCCACTGTTCCTTCCCTTCCCTCGTAGGTACACCGGAGTAACCGCTACACATGCATGTCCGAGTGGAGCATCCTTAGCGAACCTGACCAAGCGACATTCATGTCGGCCCTCTAGAGGTACCTCGAGACCTCTAAGGCATCTCTGGTGCTAGCCATCATCTCTCCCATGACATGAAGCAGCCCCTAGGGCACCCCACTAGAACTCCAAGCGTGCCCCGCGTTCGCTGAAGCGGGAACCATCCACCTTCGCCAAAACCACCGCTGCTGCACCTCGCTAGGACCCTCGTGGGACAATGCGTCGTCTCCACCACCTCCCGGTCGTAAGTGAGCCACCGGTAAGCAGCCCTGACCCTCTTATGCCATCTCCTAGGGTTTCTTCCCCGCGCCGCTGCGGGAGGTGGAAGAAGAGCATGGTCCATCGATCAGGACTTGATCAAACGGCCGACCTCCTCCCATACCCCTTTGGTGCCCCGGTCTATGATAGTCGAGCTCCGCCTGGCGACACTCAAACTTGCCTCCCGCACGCTGGAGTGCGATTTGGGCGGACTGGACCCTGTGTGGCCCGTTATCCTATGGGATGTTGTCCCAGTTCCTTTTTTTCATTTTTATGAATAATTGCAAATCTGCCTCTTTACATGTTTGGTTTAAATTCAACTAAAAATGGAAATGACAATATTTCGTCTAGGACTAAATTTCTACTTATTCCCACATGTTTTGTGTAACATGCAGAGCTGCCCCCCTTCCAAAATTAATCTTTATTATCTATTGGAAATTTATCTAATAAAAAGTATCTATCTCCATCAATAAATTCCTCAGGGAATTCCATAGATCCAAATGATTTGAAACAAGCATCATCTGGTACATATTATGTTTTCCAATCTAGGGACATTGGTTCCATGTGCACTTGAGTTATAATCTGTCTATGGCAAAAATAACAAATAGTCCCTAGTTTTATATTTATAAATTTCCATAGGTCAAACCTTGAACGGTGTTTACCTAATTCCAGGTCTCTGTGATGTGGCGCATCAGTACCAACCAAAACCCAAGAGATCACTATTTATTGATCCAATGTTGAGTTTTAATTATGTAAACACTTCTAACTAGGGTATTTCCACTAGATAAATCATCACAGAAGCATAGTGACTCAAAAATAGTGATTCCAATTTCTACAGAAAGGTATTCAAGTACCTAGCATGTACCCTTGGAATCATATCAAACTCTCAAATAGTTTTAATATGGTGAAAAAGATAAAAAGTTTGCAGAAGTGACTTTGGGAATTTCTTAAGGGCATTTTGGTAAATATTTTGAGATAAATCCAACTCTCAAAAATCATACACTGAAAAGTTCACAAGATACTCTTAGCACATTTTTTTTGGAGCTACAGATCTTTTATGATAAATTATTCACTTAAACTAGAGGCTATTTCACTAGAAAAAAGATAACTAATTATAGAAAATTGATAAAATCATGAAACCACTTTTGGTAACCTTGTTTTTCAATACATATATGTTGATCTCAATTTTTTATATTGATATCATACATGACCAAGCCTTAGTTCCAAATCCTTTTATTATGTGGTATTTGACATATAAATCATAAAGGCAAATCCACAAACGCCCTGATCTCAAACTATCAAAACCTACTGACTTTAGTATGGTGTTGAATGTTGTATTTTTGTACTATAATGGTGCTTGTATGCCTTGTGTTGATTGTGGCTCTGTTTGCTTGCATGTATCCTCTTTGACAATGCTAGTTGCGATTATATCGAAGGCCCGAAGAAGATTGTTATTATTTTGGATATTATGGAATTCTAAGAAGTCCAAGGACTTATTTTGCCAGATTGCTCATCTCAAGCAAGCCACCTTTTTTCTCATAAGCCTTGTCCTACTATTTTACTTAAGCGTGTTTTATCTACTGTCTATGTAAACTGCATTTTTTTATATTATGAAGATCTATATCGGGTAGTGGCTTGACTCCTCCAAACCATTACACATGTGTACTATTAAGTACAACCCCATTGATGACACCTACTTGAACCTAGTATGGTAGATGTTGTATAACCCATATCCATTTGGAGACCCCGTTTTAGCCGAAGAAAAACTAGATGATGGGAAGACCCCTGCAAAAGTTTTACAAAATGTTTCTGGCAAAACCTTGGTGAGGTTTGACCTACCAAGAGAAGTTTGAGAGAGAAAAAGGTTTTTGTTTTACAAAATGCTGAAGGAAAGATGGAGGAAAAATGTTTACGAAAATGCACCCGGTTCTTTGTAGCTTTAGCTATAACAACGTAACCCGTGCAACCACACTACTCTGGAAATGGGACAGGGCTAGACTTGAAGTTTGCTACTCTGGTGTGGGAATTCTCATAACTCCTGAAGGGGGATCATCTCCCTTTAATCCCGAGCTTCCTTAACAAAAAGGTTCTACTGTTAGGAAGTCACCTGGAGGAAGTAGGATCACCCATGTGAGTGACCGCCGGATACTATGAGCCTCTCATTTAAAGTTCCCACTCTGGAGGAGTCGGAATGCGCTCCGGTTGGTCTATGGCTCCGACATCCCGGTGTTGAGAGGAACAACTCATAGGGTAGGGATCATACTAGAGTGGCATCTGGAGACTCTTGATCGGTTACTCGACCCACGATCGATGAAGATCAGGGAAGTGTACCCGGATGGTGTGGGTAAAGTGTACAACCTCTACAGTGTGTAAATATATTCAAATATCCATGTCCGTGGTTATGGATGGTTGGACAAACTACTGTAAAGCGGTGATGGTTTTGTTTTCAAAAAGGATTTCGGAAAAATCAAAGGCTTTTGAAATGATTTGACCATGGGATGGTCGGAAAGGAAGGGAAGGAGTTTGGTCATGAGATGACCGGAAGGATGAAACAAATGGGTGACCCAGTCCTAGTGTTTTCCAAAACTTTTCCAAAAAATTTTACAAAAGTTTTCAACCATGATATGTAGATGCTATATCTACAAGAGAAACTATTTGAGAAAAGAACCTCCATTGGATCCCTCCTACTACCCCAACCATAATGCATATCCTCTTGTTATTATTGTTATCTTTTAAGGTGGTTTGTGAGTACATTCAAAGTACTCACTAGCATTGTCCCTGGATATCGAGAAGAAGGTGAAGTTGACGACTATGCGAGCTAGGATTCTCGGAGGATTACTCTGGAGTCCCCACAATAATAACTTCTTCCTTAAATTTAAGACTAGCATGATCATCCATATCAACATTCATAGTATTCTTAGGAAAGGAAGTGATAGAAGGTGATACCTCGGAACCTCTTACCATAAGGAAAGTGACGTTCTTGTTGACGACATTCTCATTGGGAGAGTTGAAGAGAGATGTAGGTGTAGATGTGGTGGCTATGGCAACCACCTCTCGTGAGCTATCATCATCCTCTTTGTTTTCACTTGCGAATGAGTACTCCACTTGTGCTACCAAAACAATCTTAGGTTGCTTCTTGTAAGGAGAATTTTTGTTGAGAAATGCCTTCTTCTTAGGTGCCTTTAAGTTTTCCTTGAGAATGAGCCAGCCCCAATTATCTTCTGTACTTTGATAGGGACACTCATCTACAAAGTGCAAATGGCCTCCACAATGTAGCAAGTTCCTAGATTTAGTTTGTTTCCTTTCGTCCATTTGACCCATTCTTGTGCTCAAGTTCATATTTTGCTTTTGCTGGGTCCTTCCAAAAATTTATTACGTAGAACGCCATGTACTCACCATGAGCATGCTTGACATCCTTGGGATAGCTCATGGAGACAATTTCAAAGCCCCTATCATCTTCATCTTGCTTAATGACATTGGCCTTCAAAGGAACATTCATGCCTTTTTGCATTCCAGTTGATCGGGCACAAGCATCCTCAGTGTTCTTCTTCGCAACTTTGAATGTAGCCATTTATTGCATGACTTCGTTGGGAGTCATTTGGTGATAGTTGTGTCTACCTTGTAAGCTCTTCAAATCAGTGGGCTCAAATGGCATGAGAGCACTCACATACTTCCTCTTGATCCACGCATCATCAACATGTGTGGCACCATGATTTCTCCATGTTGTGGAAATTCCTTTGAGCCTTCTATACATGTCTACATGGTCCTCACCATCCAACATATAGAATCCTTCGGCTTCATTGCTTAGAGCATCATACCTATTTCTTCTCAAGCTCTCATTTCCAATGAATAGGTCAGCGAGTGAATCACAAGCTTCCTTGGCGGTCTTGAAGTGTTCAATGTGTGTCATGTCCTTGGGACCCACAACAAGTTGAATCATGTGTAGAGCGGTTGCATTGAGTTGGATATCAATGACTTATCTTCTTGTTAAGTTGTTGGGATCTCCAACATGGATCCTACCTTCAATGATTCTCCATAGCTCAATTGACGAACTGCACACATGAGATTTCATCAAGAATTTCCATTGATTAAAAGAAGATGCAGTAAGCTTGGGTGGATCACCCCTATTATTTATATGAGGGTGCAGGATTGGGGTTCAGGTGAATATAAGTGAGAGACCTCACTATAGTCCTCCTTACCACTTCCCATTTTGGAGGAGGAGCCATTATTTTTATCTTCACCTTCAAAATCCTTTTCTTCGGAGTTAGCCTTGGCTTTGTCCTTGGAAATAGGAGTTGAAGCCTCCGTGGTAGATGGAGGAATAACCGTGGGTGGCGTGATACACAATATCATTTCACGCATCTCTTGAATTCGGGTATCCATGGTTTTCACCAAGGTTGTTTCCAATGACTTGAGATCGTCCATGGTGACCTTGTCCACTTTAACACCCCAAAAACTCTAATCAAGATTATCAAGTTCTAATCACCCAATTTTGGGTTAACAAAAACTTTTATTAATAAAAAGAATAGGAATGCTTGTTAGTTTGCAGTAATATGTGATTGATTGAAAATGCCATGCTTGATTGTTCCAAATGATGTGAAATGGTTTAAATATGAATACTACATCATCTAGACTAATTACAAACAAAATCAAAAGAAAAAAATCAAATATGAATAAATAAAGCAAATGGTCATTTTTACAAAAGTAAACCACTAGGCCACTTTTGTGTGTTCCTAGAAGAAAATTTCTAACAGAAACAATTACCTTTCTTTTCACCCCTTACTATACCAAGTAAAAGTGTATCAAGGCCCACTTTACAAACTTACAAAAACAACTTTCAAATCAATTTAATGGAAAGTTGGAAACTGAATCTAGTTCATATGTTAAGATCACACTTTCTCAAAAACCTATCAAATCAATTCCCCTTGGAAAATCCCATCAACTAGAGACACTCAAGCTTAATATCAAACCACCCAAAAATTCTAATGTAAAATTCGTTCGGCCATTACAACAAACACCTTGCATACACCAAACTAACGCTGGGCAAACTTCACTGTTTGAGCAGTAATCCCCCACCCAGTGTCCTCTCTTCACTCCCTTGTACCCTCTAGTGTCGATCGGCCCTAGACGAATCCCCCTAAGCCGTTATGCACAGTGGAGCACCACCAGTGTTTGTTCGTCGCTGGCTGACAGTGGGCAACATGCTAGGAGCCACGCCGCCTTTGCCCACGACGTGCACCAGACACACGAGCATCTAGCGCTGCCCCCTGTCCAAGCCACGTCCCCAGCCTAGCCCTGGACTACCCTAGCACCACCGCGCCCACCATCTATGTGCCATGTCTAGAGCGCGCCAGCTCGCGGCGCCCAACAAGCTCACAAAGACTACGCCTCACCCCCGCGTCTCGTGCACTTGCTTGCCATGATCACCCCAACCCCAGACAACCCCGTTCGTTGTCGCGCGACCCGCAGCTTCCGCACGACTCCGCAAACACCTCTGCATGCGCGCGGAGCACCGCTCGCTCCCGACCGAACTACGCCGCCCCACGCCTCGCCTTTACACCCGTTAGAACCGCCAGGGAACCACGCACCATCCCCTATCCTCCACCACGCCGATAGCAGCCTGTAGCCTCGTCACCGACGAGCTCGCGCCCGCAATCGTTCGGTCCCCTCGCCATAGTATAAAAGGAGGCCAACCCTTCCTCATTTCTCCACACCATTGCACTCACCACTCCTCACTGATCCTCCCCCACTTCTTCCCGGGGCAAGGTGAGCTCTCTCGCCAGAATTTGGTCGGAGCCCACCGCTACTAGAGGAGAAGGGCGCCATCGATTTCGACCACCCCAAGCCCTGTCGTGACAACGCCTTGACTCGCCGTCGTCTCCCACGTTGATCGCCCCCTTCGCCGACCCAAGGTGGAGCCCAGGTGAGCCTAGCCAGACCCCCACCGCCGCGTTAGGGTTCATTCCTAGACGGAGTAGTTCGTCATCGACGAAGACTCCCAGCCGTTAGATTAGATTTAGATCGTAGGGCTCAGATTTGCCGATACCGTTTAGTTTGACCCGCTGACTGGTGAACCCCGTCCATCCATAGCTCGCTGCACTGTGCAGTGTAGTTGGGCTGGCCCATTTAACTTCCCGCACTGGCCTGAAAATTCAAATATTGTTTTTCCATTTTTGTTTAGACTAGTTTTTGTCCACAGATTTAAAACTCAATTCAGAAAGTTTCACCGAACCAAATTGCATCATTCAAATTTTTTTGGAAAGTTATTTAAATTATCTATCCAAGTCCGTTGGATTTAGATAATTTGGAGTTAGAGATAATCTATAGCAAAAATAACAAGACAAAGACTTCTAAAACATCAAACATTTTTTGAAAATCAACCATAAATGCTTTTGAATTGCTTACAACTCTAAAATCATATTTGACAATATCTATCTGAATATGTAAAAATATTTAGGTTTGCATACAGTGACATTGGACTAGTACCAAAAGAATGCTATTAGGTCATTTCTAGTCATTTTAAATCTATTAAATGATAATCTTAAACTTAATAAAACTTGACCAACCCTTTAAATCACATTACCATGTATTAGAATATGATGTGATGACATGTGTCCACATGATCCCATATTTTAGTTGGAGAATATTACATCTTAATTAATTTCAATGAGTAGAAATTACTTTTCTCAAATAAGATAAATAAAACTAGTTCTTTATTTCATGTGATGATTGTTATGATGCTAGACCGTCAAGTGTGAGCCTTAGTGTGCTAAATTCAATTAGTTAAGTATTGTTTGGTGATTGTGCACCCCGTATTTATTTATAGACGATAGTACCGACCAAGGATACGTGGAGGAGGAGTACTACCAAGAAGAAGAAGAAGAAGAAGAAAACTTCAACCACTTCTCTACTCAAGGCAAGGTATTATGTGCAAGCTAGAACCATGCAAGCTAACACTTGCAAGGCTTAACCTAAGCAAGATGCTTTAGGCATGCTTGGTTATGTACCATTTTATTTATACCTATCCCAAGTTTTACTTGCAAGCTTTATTCTTTTACTTTACCAAAAGTTCATTAGTTGTAGTTAGTGCTTTGTGAGTATTTGGAAAAATAGTATAGATAGAATAAAGAGTATAAAACTAGGCCTATACTTAGATGTCATTCTATGGCATGAGATTGAAGATTAGAACCCCTCATTAGTGAACACTCTTAACTTTAGTGGCTAGTGCTAAGTATAAAAGTTCATCACTTTAGATGGGAATACTTGGTGAAAATGCTTATGAAAACCTTGGAATGATGATTCATTCTATTGAGATGTTTTGCCATGTGTTGAGAAACACAATAGTTTGATGATGAAAATGTTGAGGCATGAGCCTTACCCTTTATAAAAACTGAGGGTTGGGTTCGGATGCGATACCATTCCAATTTTACCGTACAACCACAATACCTAATTTGGGTAGGGCTTAGCCGGAAGTTTATACGCCTTAGTATGGGTTCCCTCGCGGAAGAGGTTTGAGATGAGGCTACCTCTTGATGATGTCCACCTATGCAGTGCCCAGGATGGCAGATGGCCATGGCTAGGAGGCCAAGCTCATAGGGGGGGTGCCTATACTAGAGTGTGTAATTGAAAGGTTATGATTGATTATCCACATACTAAGTATGATGATTCAGGGTTATCCCTGACGGATGTATCGAATTTATGGTGAAAGTGTACCACCTCTGTAGAGTGTCAAACTATTCGAATATCCGCGTTCGCGGTCATGGACAATTGGAGTGGCCATACTATTTCGTCGTCACATGTTTTCAAAATGACTTGTGGAGTGAACTATGATTTTGACTTGACCACAATAGGGTTGTGGATATGAAACTAGTTTGCCACTTAAGTGCTTTAGAACATTAAATTAGTTTTCTTTACTGCTAAACTCAGTTTAGATAAATCTGGCTTTTTGCAACTAAACCTAGAGCTTAAGATTCCTACTCGAGCTACCATACTTGGTAGTGATAGTTTGCAAGTACTTAAAGAGTACTCATGGCTGTGTCCCTGGCTATTCCCGTGCCTAGACTATGAGGAGGACTACCAGGATGATGGACAACAGGAGGTCTATGACAACTACGATCATCTCCCATCTTCAGCATTGCGTGTGACCCTGAAGATGGAGCCCACTACTACGCTTATTATTCCGCTGCTTGATTTGTATTAAGACTGGATCATGAGATCCTTTATTTGTGTAAGACCTTATTATGGTTTGTAATGGATGATGTACTGTGATATCCAATCTGTTATGTCTTGCAAAAATGGTAATCCTGGGATTGCAAGGTATGGCATAACAGACATCTGGGATTAAAAATCCGGGTGTTGACAAGTTGGTATCAGACCCATCCTGACCATAGGAGACCCTAGTTAGAATGGATGTCCGAACAAAAACCTAGTTTCAAAACAAAAGAATTGAGTATTTATGAAAACCTATTCCCACTCTTACCCTTGATTCTTTGAAAAAAATCATGTTCCTAAAAAATTCTAAATTCGACACCCTTGATCACCTCCCTAACTTACTCATCCTAAATTCATACAGATGGAAGTCCAGTATCGCAAGTTCTACCAGCTGGTTAACTGAGGCCACTTGATCTTTGAGAGGGATCTAGATGCACTATCGGAATATCTGGAGTGCCCGCACCTAGAATTCTTTAGGGCTCAACTCAATGAAAACGTAGGAGGAGATCTACAATGGCTGCTAGTTGGAGATCTCAGAGGAAAGATGGAAGCGCCAACTTCGGACAAGATCCAATTCACCTTGAGGGAGAATAATTGGCTAGAAGGATTAGCTAGAGCAATGCATGTAGCTCTCGCCTGTCTGTGTGGGCAAAACTCAACTTCATCTAGGGAACTTGCTTTGCTCACTTCGCAAGGCGTGATTCTATGGGAATGCCTTTGGAGATGCCAGGACACCCAGAATTGAAGCACCAGGTGGACAATCTTGACTTCATGTTGTATGATAGGAAGAAGGAGTTGGACAATGCTCGAGCTTACGCCAACAAAAACCTTTCCATTGCCACCAATAAGGACCAGACTATCGCCATGCTCATCAAGGATCACCAATCACTTCGTCGTCAATGCGAGAAGAACGATCGCACCATCGATCGTCTCCGCAAGAAGGTGGCAGCCCTTGAGAAGACCATCCGTGCACAGGAAGTCCAACTCAAAGCAAAGGATGAAGAGGAGGAAGGTGAAGATATCCAAGGAGATCTTTACTCTTACCTAAGTGATGACAATGACTACCTGGAGGATGATGCCATGGAGTTCCACACTGATGATGATGATTCCGACTTCATTGATGATGACTAGTTGCACCTGAGCACTACCGTAGGAATGAGTTGTATCGGTCCCGCTGTATCGTAGTTTCACAGAATGGTTCTTAAAATGATATGTTTTCTATTTGTGTGTGGTGTCTGTTTGTATGGTGTGCTTTGAATGAGAGGAAGTTGTTAGTTTGCAAAACATGAGTCAAACTCAAAGTTTAAAGCTTTTGAAACTAAACCATGAACATTAGAAATTTCCCTCTTATCTCTTTATCTATCTCAATCTTCAGATGACTCGTGGAAACCCCGGAGGAAGCAGCTCATCGTAGGACCCGATGTTGTAGATTCTGCAAATGCTAGTTTCAGACCGTGAAGCTAGTAGAGCCGAACGTCAACCCAACCTAGCCACTCTTCAACAGATAGCTCAAATGGCCCACAATAATCAACCATGGAAACCAAGATCATCATGGATCCAAACTTAAGATCTTTCAGAATACCAACCCACCTATCTTTAGTGAGGATCCCTTAGATGCTGATGACTGGCTGCAAACCATAGAGAACAACTTGGAGGTCGCAGGAGTTGAAACAAATGATAAAGTACTGTTTGCCACCCACTATCTGGCAGGAGATGCAAGAGCCTGGTGGAATAACACTCGTACCATGAACGAAGGTCAGATGATGACTTGTGAGCATTCAAGATCAAGTTCAGCCTCACCCATGTGCCACAAGGTTTAGTCACCAGGATGAGATTTGAGTTCAGAGAACTGAAGCATGTAAGGATGACGGTAGTGGAGTACCGTGACAAATTTCTATCGCTAGCTAGATATGCCCCTAATGAGATTAACACTGAAGCCAAGAAGAAGGAAAGGTTCCTGAATGGACTGCATGATGAGATGCGGACTGTGTTAGTCAACATCTGTTTTGAAGGTCTAGAAGAGCTTGTAGACTCTGCCATCCAGATGGAAGGAAAGCTCAACCAAGCCAATGACAACCGCAAGCATCACATGATGCAACAGACTAGATCCAACCATACTCAGAACTATCGCCCCAACCCGTCTGCAGGATATGCCCCAAGAAACAACAGACCCCAGATGTCCCGTCCAAGCTACCGCAATCATAGCGGAGGAAACTTGAAGTCTGGAAGAAACAACAACAACCCCGACAACTCCAACAACTTCAACCGTGCACCTCCCAAGTCCAACAACAACAACAATACTGCCCCAAGGACTGGAAGCAATGTTGTGCCTGTGGCAGCCAAAGACAAGTCCCAGATCACTTGCTTTGAATGTGGAGTCAAGGGTCACTACTCCAACGAGTGCCCCAAGAAGCTTGCTGCAGCCACCAATGTGAATGCACCCACTCAGCAGCAACGCGGTGTTCAGCCTGGAAGGAGATTTGCCCTAGGGAACTCGCTCAACCGCAATGGTCGTCTGTTCCACATGAATGCTGAAGAAGCCCAGGAAGTGCCAGATGTCGTGCTGGGTATGTTTTCTGTTAACTCAATTTTAGCAAGAGTGTTGTTTGATTCAAGAGCATCGCACTCGTTTGTTACAGAAGAATTTGCATACACTAGTAAGATACAACCTACCAAATTGAAGCATTTTATGATAGTTCAAATACCTATTTTCAACCACCAAAGCTAGAAAATTTTGCAAGGTTGTACCTTTCAGAATCCATGGAATAGATTGTTATGCCAATATAATAGTACTTGGAACCAAAGGTTTGGAAGTAGTACTAGGAATGGATTGGATGTCGAAACATAAAGGATTGATCGACTATATCGAGAAATCCATAACCATGACCAGTAGATCTAGAGTATCAGTAGAGCATGTATCTGAAACCTTGCCCCGTCAGTTCAAATGCAACAAGAGTATATCCCATCTAACCGTAGACCAAGTCAGAGTCGTCTGTGAATACCTCGACATATTCCTAGATGAATTACCCAGTATGCCCCCATATCGGGATATCGAGTTCATCATTGAACTAATTCCTGGAACCGGACCCATATCTTAGAGACCCTATAGTATGAACCCTTCTGAACTAGTGGAGCTAAAGAAGCAACTTGATGCTATTGTGGCGAAAGGTTTGATTCAACCAAGCATATCGCCATGGAGATAACCTGTTTTGTTTGTGGATTAGAAAGATGGAGGTAACCGTTTAAGCACGGATTACCGGAAGTTGAATGATGTCACCATCAAGAACAAGTATCCATTGTCAAAGATTGAAGATTTGTTTGATCAGTTGACTTGTGCTAGAGTGTTCTCTAAGATTGATCTTAGAACTGGTTATCATCAACTCAATATTCATGCAACGGATATTCCAAACACCGCCTTTACCACCCGATATGGATTGTATGAGTATACGGGCATGTCTTTTGGATTAACCAATGCCCCCGCTTATTTCATGAATCTCATGAATAATTTTTTTCTGGAATTTCTGGATAAGTTTGTTGTTGTTTTTATCGACGATATTCTTATCTATTCCAAGTCAGAAGAAGACCATGAGCTACACCTGAGAACCATCCTTGAAACCCTTATAGAGCATCAGTTGTATGCCAAGTTTAGAAATGTGAATTCTGGTTGAAGGAAGTAGGATTCATAGGACATATTGTATCGGCAGGAGGAGTCATTGTCGATCCCGCCAAGATAAAAGATGTTGAAGAATGGAAAGCCCCAACCACTCAAACCCAAGTCCGTGCATTTCTCAGATTAGCGGGATACTACCGCAAGTTCGTTGAAGGATTTTCGAGTATCGCAAGACCGATGACCCAATTGTTGAAGAAAGATAAGAAGTTTGAATGGACTGACAAATGTGAAGCAAGTTTTCAAGAGCTCAAGAAGAGATTGATTTCAGCCCCAATTCTGATTATGCCAGATATCAAGAAGCCTTTTGACGTGTATTTTGATGCATCCAAGATTGGTCTCGGATGTGTGTTGATGCAAGAAGGCAAAGTCATAGCATATATGTCCCGACAACGAAAGAAGCATGAGCAAAACTACCCTACCCGTGATCTCGAACTAACAGCTATAGTTTTAGCATTGAAGACATGGCGTCATTACCTTATGGGTAACCACTGTGATATTTATTTGGATCGCAAGGGTGTGAGGTATATTTTTACTCAGAAGGAGCTGAATATGAGGCAAAGGAGATGGATAGAGTTAATCAAGGATTATGACCTTGAGATTCAATATCACCTCAGGAAAGCCAATGTGGTAGCAGATGCTCTTAGAAGATTGCCGTGTAGACTAAACACCATGATTAAAGAAGCCCAGCAAAGTTTGCATGAAGAGTTGGAGCAGTTTAGAACACAGCTAGTTAGCAAGGGATTCTTAGCTAGCATAGAACTGCAACCCACGCTGATCAGTTAGATCAAGGAGGCGCAGAAAGGAAATGCGAGTATCGACAGAATCAAGCGTCATATTGGTACAAGAAAGGTACCCATATTAACTGAGGATGAAGAAGGAGTTTTGTGGTACAAAGGATGTATCTGTGTGCTAGCAGATTCCAAGCTGAAGCAAGTTATCATGTAGGAAGCTCATGATACTCTTTATTCTATCCACCCCGGAGGAACGAAGATGTATCAGGATTTGAAGAAGCAATTTTGGTGGCACAAGATGAAGAGAGAAATCGGAAGCTACATAGCCAAGTGTGATATCTGTTAGAGAGTCAAAGAGGAACATTAGAGACCCGCAGGACTTTTGCAACCATTGCAGATTCCAGAATGGAAATAGGATTCCCTCGGAATGGACTTTATCACCGGTTTTCCTACATCTAGTAGGGGAAATGACTCTATTTTGGTCATAGTTGATAGACTGTCCAAGGTAGCCCATTCTATACCTGTAAATACTACCTACCAGAGTTCGAAGCTAGCAGAGTTGTACATTGCTAGAATCGTCAGTTTACATGGAACCCCCAAGACCATAGTGTCAGATCGAGGAACCCAATTTACCTCAAGATTTTGGCAAAAAGTCCAAGAAGGATTGGGAACCAAATTGAATTTCAGCACAGCTTTTCACCCGTAAACCGATGGACAAACTGAAAGACTCAACCAAATCTTAGAAGATATGTTGAGAGCTTATTTGTTAGAGTATGGATCAAAATGGGAAGATTGCCTTCCTTTCGCAGAATTCTCAGACAACAACAGTTATCAAGCCAGTTTGCAAATGGCCCCCTTTGAGTTCTTATATGGAAGGAAGTGTCATACCCCCTTGAATTGGTCGCAAGTAGGAGAGAGTCAGATTTTCGGACCTAACATCCTATGAGAAACCAAAGAGAAGGTTCACAAAGTCCCTGAGCACCTCAAGTCCACTCAATCCAGACATCAGAGTTATGCTGACAAGAGACGTGGAGACCTGACCATCAATGTCGGAGATTTTGTGTATCTCAAAGTGTCACCCTTAAAGGGAACACAATGTTTTCAACTGAAAGGAAAGTTAGCCCCCAGATATATTGGACCCTTCAAGATTTTGAATCACCGAGGAGTAGTGTCATATCAACTAGAACTACCAGAGGAGATGTTAGCCATTCATAATGTGTTCCATATCTCATTACTTCTCAAATGCCTAGAAGTTCTGGAGAAGACCGAAGTGTTCAAAAATATCGATCACCAAGCCATAGATATCAACAAGGATCTCTTTAGTTCCTAGTTTTTCTTCAATCTCGGGACGAGATTTTTTTTAAGGAGGGAAGGTTTGTAACAACCCAAAAGCCCTAATCAAGATTATAAAGTTCTAATCACCCAATTTAGGTTAAACAAAAACTTTTATTAATAAAATGAATATGAATGCTTGTTAGTTTGCATTAATGTGTGATAGATTGAAAATGACATGCTTGATTGTTCCAAATGATGTGAAATGGTTTAAAGATGAATACTACATCATCTAGACCAATTACAAACAAAATCAAAAGAAAAAGAAATCAAATATGAATAAATAAAGCAAGTGGTCATTTTTTACAAAGTAAACCACTAGGCCACTTTGTGTGTTCCTAGATGAAAATTTATAAAAGAAACAATTCCCTTTATTTTCACCCCTTGCTAGACCAAGTAAAAGTGTTTCAAGGCCCACTTTAAAAACTTACAAAAACATCTTTCAAATCAATTTAATGGACAGTTGGAAATTGAATCTAGTTCATTTGTTAAGATCACACTTTCTCAAAAACCTATCAAATCAATTGCCCTTACAAAATCCAAGCAACCAGACACTCAAGCCTAAGAGCAAACCACTCAAAAAATTTGAATAAAAAATACCAAAGTAAAATTCTTTTGGCCATTACCCCGTAGACAACCCTGTTCGCCGCCGCGTGACCCGCAGCTGCTGCATGCCGCCGCAAAGACCTCTACATCCGCGCAGAGCACCGCACGCTCCTGACCGAAGCACACCACCCCACGCCTTGCTTTTATGCCCATGAGAACCGCTAGGGAACCATGCACCGTCCCCTAGCCTCCTCCACGTCGATAGCAGCCTATAGCTTCGTCACTAACGAGCTCGCGCCCGCACCATTCGGTCCCCTTGCCGTAGTATAAATGGAGGCCACCCCTTCCTCATTTATCCACACCATTGAAATCACCACTCCTCGCTGATCCTCCCCCACTTCTTCCCGGAGCAAGGCGAGCTCTCTCTCACCGGAATTTGGCAGGAGCCCGCCGCTGCTGGAGGAGAAGGGCGCCATCGATTTCGACCACCCCAAGCCCTGCCGTGACCACGCCTCGACTCGCCGTCGTCTACCACATCGACCGCTCGCTTTGTCGACCCTAGCTGGAGCCCAGGTGAGCCTAGCCAGACCCCCACGGCCGTGCTAGGGTTGATTCCTCGCCGGAGTAGTTCGTCGTTGACGACGAGTCCCAGCCGTTGGATTAGATTTAGACCGTAGGGCTCAGATTTGACGATACAGTTTCATTTAGTTTGACCCGCTGACTGGTGGACCCCGACCGTCAGTAGCTCGCTGCGTTGTGCAGTCAGTTGGGCCGGCCTGTTTAACTTCCCGCGCTGGCCTCGAAATTAAAATATTGTTTTTCCATTTTTGTTTAGACTAGTTTCTGTCCACAGATTCAAAAATCAAATCAGAAAGTTTCATTGACCCAATTTGCATGATTCAAATTTTGGTATAAAGGTATTTAAATTATCTATCCATGCCCATTGGATCTAAATCATTTGGAGTTAGATATAATCTATAGAAAAAATAACAAAACTGAGACTTTTACAAATTCAAACATTTTTCAAAAATCAACCATAAATGCTTTTGAGTTGATTCAAACTCTCAAAAATCACATTTGACAATATCTATCTGAATATGTAAAAATATATAGGTTTCCATGTAGTGACATTGTACTAGTACTAAAAGAATGCTATTAGGGCATTTCTAGTCACTTTAAATCTATTAAATGATAGTCTTAAACTTAATAAAACTTGACCAACCCTTTAAATCACATTCCCATGTATTAGAATATTTCATGATGACATGTGTCCACATGATCCCATATTTTAATTGGATAATATCAAATCTTAAATAATTTCAATAATTTGAAATTACTTTTCTCAAATAAGATAAATAAAACTAGTTCTTTATTTCATGTGATAATTGTGATGATGATAGATCATCAAGTGTGAGCCTTAGTATGCTAAATATAATTAGTTATATATTGTTTGGTGATTTTGTACCCCATATTTATTTATAGACGAAAGTACCGACCAAGGATACAAGGAGGAGGAAAACTACCAAGAAGAAGAAGAAAACTTCAACCACTTCTCTACTCAAGGCAAGCTATTATGTGCAAGCTAGAACCATGCAAGCTAACACTTGCAACGCTTAACCTAAGAAAGATTCTTTAGGCATGCTTGGTTATGTACCATTTTATTATACCTATCCTAAGTTTTACTTCCAACTTTATTCTTTTAGTTTACCAAAAGTTCTTTACTTGTAGTTAGTGCTTTGTGAGTATTTGGAAAAATAATATAGATAGCATAAAGAGTATAAGACTAGGCCTATACTTAGATGTCATTCTATGGCATGAGATTGAATATTAGCACCCCTCATTAGTGAACACTCTTAACTTTAGTGGCTAGTGCTAACCATAAAAGTTGAGCACTTTAGATGGGAATACTTGGTGAAAATGCTTGTGAAAACCTTGGAATGATGATTCATTCTATTGAGATGTTTTAACATGTGTTGAGAAACACAATGGTTTGATGATGAAAATGTTGAGGCATGAGCCTTACCCCTTTATAAAAGTGATGGTTGGGTTCGGATGCGATATCATTCAAATTTTATCGTACAACCACAATACCTGATTTGGGTAGGGCTTAGATGGAAGTTTATATGCCTTAGTATCGGTTCCCTTGCGGAAGAGGTTTGAGGTGAGGCTACCTCTTGACGATGTCCAGCTATGTAGTGCCTAGGATGGCAGATGGCCATGGATGGGAGGCCAAGCTCATAGGGCAGGTGCCTATAGTAGAGTGTGTAATGGAAAGGTAATGATTGATTACCCACATACTAAGTATGATGATTCAGGGTTATCCCTGACGGATGTATCGAATTTTGTGGTGAAAGTGTACCACCTCTGTAGAGTGTCAAACTATTTGAATAGCCGTGTCCGTGGTCATGGACAGTTGGAGTGGCCATACTGTTCTGTCGTCAGATGTTTTCAAAATGACTTGTGAAGTGAACTATGATTTTGACTTGACCACAACAGGGTTGTGGATATGAAACTAGTTTCCCACTTAAGTGCTTTAGAACATTAAATTAGTTTTCTTTACCTCTAAACTCAGTTTAGATAAATCAGGCTTTTTGCAAATAAACCTAGATCTTAAGATTCCTACTCGAGCTACCTTACTTGTTAGTGATAGTTTGCGTATACTTAAAGAGTACTCATGGCTTTGTCCCTGGCTATTCTCGTGGCCAGACTATGGGGAGGACTACCAGGGTGATGGACAGCAGGAGGTCTACAACAACTAGGATCATCTCCCACTACTATGCTTATTATTCCGCTGCTTGATTTGTATTAAGACTGGATCGTGAGATCCTTTATTTGTGTAAGACCTTATTATGGTTTGTAGTGGATGATGTACTGTGTTATCCAATCTGTTATGTCTCACAAAAATGGTAATGCTGGGATAGCGAGGTATGGCATAACAGGCATCTGGGATTACAAATCCGGGTGTTAACATCCACGGCCTCACTGCCAGTTGAAATGTATCATATCGGCACCTAGACGGGGTGTGATTAGGTGCTATTCCAAATTTTAAATCTTTTTCAATTTTAGGCCAGCAACAAAGGTAAATTATCTAGATATGGGACTACGGATAATTGCCCTATATGCAAACCTAACTACTAAGCGAGTAAAAGTGAGGAACAGGGTAACCGTAGTAGAGCACACGGAGACACATGAATTGTTTGACCTCAGTTCCTTCTTTTTTAAGGGAAGTATGTCTTCATTGGAGGGGTGGGCGGTAGTAAGATCGCCACGCCACAATGGGCCTCACCCTGTTCTCCGATGGTTCTCTCCACCAAAGGCCTGATCTACCTTTCCACTATTGGTACCATTCGAGGTGGGAACTGGTGCCTTTACAACACTGGGGGCACACATCCACAATTGAATTGGAGGCTCCCGTGATGACAACAAGCTGTCACAAGAACAAGTATTATCATTAACCAAAAATGACATCTCGATATTTGCAAGAAATACTAGATCAAGAATCCTTCAAGTGAAAGGAGGGGAAGTGAAGCGCTCGATTGGTGTTGATGAAGGTCGAAGTCTCCACCTTCGATACCCCAAAGATCAGAGCCTTCGGGTGGATGAAGATGGAGATCTCGGTTTGGAACTTGAAGAACAGTACTTCACTTCTTTGAATGAATCAAGAGTTCTGACAGGAGGAGCAATTGGGGTATTTATACCCCCTATCAAAACACAACCGTTGGAGAATTTGGGGCTGAATTATCCGGCCAAGTGGGGGCAGATTATCCGGGCAGGGCAAAACTCCGCCCTGAAATCAGATTTTTCGAGGGGAAATTCCTCTCCCATACCGCGGGAAGCGCCTTAGGTCACTTTGCAAAAATTCATAGGGGCAAATTATCTAGCCCCCTTTGAGGGGTGGATTATCCGGCAACGGCAAAAACTCCAGCCCTGGCAAGACAATCTGAGGGAAAGTCCGCCCCCCCTATTGCGTGATGCGCATTGTCCACTTTGTCGATCCAACCAGGTGCTGATAATCCAGCCCTTGGCATGGGCGGATAATCCGCCCCAACACTCTATTTTGGCTGCTTTTTTTATGGGAAATTATTTGCAGCACTTAACAAACATTAAATATTCCTTGGTATTTTTATCTAACACGAAAACACTAGAGATCATGAAATGTTCATTTAGGCCAACCTTCACTTTCTGTGGCATAGATAGTCATTTGCGCCAGAGAAAGAATAATTTATGTGGCGCATATGGTTATATGTGCCACACAAAGTTGGTCGCCCATCCCCGGTGGTAGGTCCAACCTTATTTCTATGGCACATGGTTTTCTAAATGCACCACAAAATGGTGAAGGTTTCTGTGGTGCATGGCCTGGTGTGCACCACTTTATTTTCTCTATGGCGGATGGTTCTAGATATGCGCCATAGAATAGCTCGTCTATCTATAGCTATTTTCCTAGTAGTGTCTACATGATACTTTATGTTGATAATTCCATTTCCAAAAATTTGCACGCTGAAAAATTTGTCCATATTTTGAAAAGAAATAAATAGGAAGTAGTATGAAGAGTATGGGTCGATCAGCCGCTCTCTCGAGAAGAAGCTGAATCCGACTATTTTCCTTTCTTCATTTTAGGTTGCTTCATGCTAAATGTATGGACCGTGATATAATTTTACCTTTTTGGTCCTTAATGCAAAATGTACTCCCACCATCCAAGTAAGTCCAAAGTTTTAAACAAAATTATGCTTAGTTGTCAATGAGTATGAGCATACTAGGATTTCAAGCCGAAAAACCAAGTTCGTGGCCATATCTAGATCATACTTTATAATGATGATGATCCCATATTTAAGAATTTGCATGCCGCTAAATTTGGCCATATTTTGAAAACAAACGAAGATGAAGTAGTATGAAGAGTATGGCTCGATCAGCTGCTATCTAGAGAAGGATCCGAACTTGATTGTTCTCCCTTCTTAAAATTAGTGTTCTTTGTGATAAATTTATGGACCTCCATGTAATTTCCCCCTTCCTAGGCCCTTGATGTAAATTGTACTCCCACCATTCATGTAAAATTTGAACCTAAATGTAAATGGTAAATTTTAAGTGAATTTAAACTTAGTTCTCAATGAGTATGAAAATTCTTGGATTTCAAGTAGGACGACAAAGGTCTTGGCCATATCTACAAATACTTTATGCTGTTGATTATCCCAGATCCAAGAATTTGGATTCCGCTAAATTTGGCCATATTATGAAAACAAACAAAGACGAAGTAGTATGAAGAGTATGGCTTGATCAGCTGCTCTCTCGAGAAGGAGCTGAACCCGATTGTTTTCCTTGCTTAATTTTAGTGTGCTTCCTCCTAAATCTATGGACCTCAATGTAATTTTCCACCCTTTTAGGTCCTTGATGTAAAATGTACTCCCACCGTCCATGTAAAATTCGAACCTAAAAGCAAGTGATAAAATTTAAATGAATTTAAGCTTATTTGGCAATGAGTATGAACATTCTTAGATTTCAAGCCAAGCGACCAAGGTCATGGCCATATCAACATCATATTTTATGCTGATGAGGATCCCATATACAAGAATTTGCATGCCGCCAAATTTGGATATATTTTGAAAACGATCAGAGAGGAAGTAGTATGAAGAGTATGACTCGATCAGCTGCCCTCTCGAAAAGGAGCTGACCCGACTACTTTTCTTGCTTAATTTTAGGGTGTTTCATGCTATATGTATGGATATCTATGTAATTTTACCTTTTTAGGTTCTTGATGTAAAATGTACTCCCACCATCCATGTAAAATTTTAAAACTAGAGGAGTATAAGTATATGCGATAGATTGCTATTAAAATTTTCCAAAAATATTTTTAAGCTAACTAGGAATTCAGTACAGCAAAAACACCAAGAGTTCTGAAAAATTCAAGTTCTTAGCTATGGAAAAACTTGGCGTGGTGGTGTACCCATATTTGGTAGTAGTAAATGGGTGCTCCTTGGCATGGTGAACAATGTTTCCATTAGGAGTTTCGCCCTGTTGAAAAATATTGGGAGCGCGAAGAGACTGAGAGCACAAAGTAAGTAGCATGAGAGCAGCAAAGAGGTTGATTTCAAGGTGGTGCGATGTCATAGAAAAGCTGCCATGGTTTCATGACACGATGTACAGTGTACATCGAGTAGTACTAAATTCAGGACCTTTAATATATATACATATATATATATATGCACACAAAACAAATTGTGTGTTCTCTCTCCTTCACTACGTCATCACCATCCCCAGACCCTAGGCGGCTGATCTCTCCCTCGTCCAAAACATAGCACTGTGCATGTTTGTCTACCTGCCTTATCATTCCATTACACACCCTACGACGAGGAGGCATAGACACACCAGCAGCACGCTGGTTCGAAAGCAAGGAACATTTTTTGTGTGAAGCAAGTACAATATGAGTAGTACGAAGGGTATGTCTCAGCCGCTCGCTGGAGAATGAACCGGGCTAGACTGCTTTTCTATGCTTCATTTTAGAGCCCCTTTTGTGCTTAATGTATGGACCTCAAGCAATTTTCTTTTTTGAGGTCTTAGATGTAACTATACTACCACTGACCGTGTCAATTTTTAACTACAAGTAAGGGGATAGATTGCTCTTAAAATTTTCCAAAAATCATTGGAAGATAACCAGGAATTTAATACATTGAAAACCATCGAAAGTTCTGGAAAATTCATTTTCTTGCTATGCATGTGCATCCCAACAAAGTTGACACGTTTTTGATAACATTCAAATAAAGAATAAAACGTAAAATATTTTTTGTGTGTTGTCTTATTACGTGTATCCACAAACATGCATTTTGGCAACTATTGAAAAAAAACTAACTAGACATTTCCCAATATTGGCTACCATGCATGAAGATAATTAATTAATCTTTAGGTTCAACCCAAAATAAACGATCAAGGTCATGCCCTTATCGACATCATATTTTTATTTATGATACAGTCCCCGCATCTAGTAGATTGGATGCATCTTTTTGTACTAATCCATTTTGCTAGTGGGAGTTCCAAAATATCAGGAAAACGTTTATTATAATTTTCCGTGTGACATGAGTGTTTTGACTATAAAGAATCTACGAAGAGTATGACTCGAAATGCCACAACCCTAGTTTTAGACAGAGTGGGCGAGCATGTTCTCTACTCATAATTCCCAAGTTCCATGAGTTTTCAAGCTTCTTAGCTGAACTCATCCCACTTAAATAACTCCATAAATCAAGATATCCAAGAATTTACATACCACCAAATTTGTCCATATTTGAAAACAATCAAAGCATAATTAGTATGAAGAGTATGGCTCGATTAGCTACTCTCTTGAGGAGTTAAACCTTACTTTTTTCCTTGCTTAATTTTAGGGTGGTTTATGCTAAATGTATGGACCTCGATGTGATTTTCCCCTTTTAGGTCCTCGATGTAAAAAGTATCCCACCGTCCGTGCAAAATTCAAGCCTAAAAGTAAGTAGTAAAATATAAACAATTTTATGCTTATTTCTCGATGAGTAGGAGCATTCTTGGATTTCAAGCCAAACTACCAAGATGATGGACATATCTACATCATACTTTGTATACCACCAAATCTGGACATATTTTGAAAACAATCGAAGAGGAAGTAGTATGAATATTATGGTTCAGTTAGCTACTCTCGTGAGAAGCAGGAGAGCCCGACCCGACTATTTTCCTTGCTAAATTTTAGGTTTGCGCGTGCTTAATGTATGCCTATCGATGTAATTTCCCCTTTTTAGGTCCTTGATGTAAAATACACTCCTACCGTCCAAGTAAGTGGTAAAGTTTAAACGAATTTAAGCTTAGTTGGCGATGAGTATGAACATTCTTGGATTTCAAGCTGAAAAACGATGTCATGGCCATATCTACATCATACTTTATGTTGATGATCCCATATCCAAAAAATTGCATCCCACCAAATTTGGCTGATTTTGAAAACAAACAAAGAGGAAGTAGTATGAATAGTATATCTCGATCATATTCTCTCTAGAGAATGAGTCGGACCCGACTATTTTCCTTTCATAATTTATGGTGCTTCATGCTAAGTGTATGGACCTTGATGTAATTTTCTCACTTTTTAGGTCCTTGAGGTAAAATTTACTCCCACCGTCCGTGTAAAATTCGAACATAAAATTAAGGGGTAAAATTTAAAAGAATTTAAGCTTAGTTGTCATCGAGTATGAACATTTTTAGGTTTCAAGCCGAATGATCTAGGTGATGGCCATATTATCGAGTAAGAATTTGTATGCCGCCAAATTTTGCCATATTTTGAAAACAATCAAAGTGGAAGTAGTAAGAAGAGTATGGCTCAAACAGCTCCTCTCTCGAGGATTCGAACCCGACTATTTTTGTTGCTTAATTTGAGGGTGCTTCATGCTAAATGTATGGGCCTTGAAGTAATTTTTCTTTTTAGGTCCTTGATATAAATTGTACTCCCACCGCCCAAGTAAGTGGTAAAAGTTAAACCAATTTAAGCTTAGTTGTCAATGAGTATGAACATTCATGGATTTCAAGCCGAACGACCATGGTCATGGCCATATCTACACCATACTTTTTGGTGATGATCCCATATCCAAAAATTTGCATGTCGCCAAATTTGGTCATATTTTGAAAACAAACAAAGAGAAAGTAGTATGAAGAGTATGGCTCGATCTGCTATTCTCTAGAGAAGGAGCTGAACCCGACTATTTTCCTTGGTTAATTTTAGGGTGCTTCATGCTAAATGTATAAACCTCGATATAATTTCCCCGTTTTAGGTCCTTGATGTAAAATGTACTCCCACCATACGTGATGTTGGGAGTACATGGGTGAATCGTGGCATGGTAAAAAATGTTGCCACTAGGAGTTTCTAACATTTAGGAAAAGAAAAAAATCAATTTTCCAAATGACAAGAGTGTATTTTCTATAAAGCAAGTAGGAAGAATATGTATTTTCAATTAACAAAAAACAAAGAGGAAGAAGAGAAACTATGAGCACAAAGGAGGTAGCTCAAAAGAGCAGCGAAGTGAAGGAGTTGAAGGCGGTGCGATATCAGAGCAATGTTGGGATTGCTTCCTGACACGAGGTACATGGTACAGTCATCTAGTGGTACTCCTAGTACAAAGTAGTAGTAATTTTCAGGACCTTTACTAAGGTACTAGTATATATGAATGCAAAACAAATTGTGTTTTCCCTCTCCTTCAATGCCTCATCACCATCCCCACAAGCAAAAAAAAATTCAGGACATTTTTAACTTTTTTGTTCAGCACTGGGTGATTTGCCTTGCGATTATGCCCTAGTTACCGATAGGAAGAAAATAGTAGCGCCTCAAACTAGCGGCTAGCATTGCGGGTTAGATCATTTAAGGAATAAATCTATTTTTTTTATTGTTATTCCTTTTTGCATAAGTATCTACATTAACGTCTCCTATTGGATATTCCATAATATACCGAGACAGAGGAGTCGATCCGACAATCGCAGGATAACCACCCACCCCATCTTTTTTTTGCTGAGAAACAGCGCACCCCTCAACATCTTCCTCAGTCGCTCTGGCCGCTTGTATACCATCGTAGCCCCTCTCCACCCTTGCAAAAAGGTAGAAACCGCCAACCCATACCTACTAATCTTCCGCAATACTCTTCCAAGAATGACATCTGGTAGTTCGTCCGTCTAGATCAATGAAGTGTAAGATATCTGAGTAATATAGCCAGGAAATGCGATTGGGAAACCTCGACTACGGAACATTGAGAAACATCACCAGTCGCGCTTTTCTTCTATGCAGCGCTCACCTGGCTCGCCACATGGTTGGCATGCATCGAGGGATAGCAGAAGATCTCGGTCTCCCATTTGGTTTTCCCTCCCTACTT
This sequence comes from Avena eriantha, assembly GCA_910589775.1. Taxonomy (NCBI): domain Eukaryota; kingdom Viridiplantae; phylum Streptophyta; class Magnoliopsida; order Poales; family Poaceae; genus Avena; species Avena eriantha. Next base: position 273,477,472 of record OU342742.1, read on the forward strand.
CACTCATACCCACAGACATGGTCACTCGACCATGATGAGCAGGGAAAAAACAGTTTTTCATGATTTTTGTAAGATTCGAGACATGCCATTCATGTAGGTAGTATTCCTATGTTTTACAATCTTTTGTTTTTCACTAGCAAACCTATGACAATCTCATGATCTAAATCGTGGAATCCAAAGAGGCCCAATACTTTTTCTTCATTGTCCCCCTCTCTCCTCCAAACATACTAAATAGAAAACACAAGAATGACCATGACTGTTGATACACGTAACAGAAGGTGTATTGACCAATCAAAGTTGTCCTTTTATTTTAAGTTTCATGTGTTTGACAAACACAAGATTTCTATAAAAAGTTGGCGTTTTGGTTTACATGAATACAAAAACATAAGATTCCTTTAAAACATGGTCAAATCAAAGTCAAACCTCACGGGAGAGTATATTTATGATGTTATCATGTCTCTTGGGACCTCATTCCTCTTCTTTGCGTGCATAGAAATTTGAAAATGAGGTCCAAGTTGGATATGAAGAATTGCATATGAATTATGGAGGATTATAACCCTTTGGAATTTTGGAAGATATCAATTTCCTATGGAGTCCCTTCTTAGTTCCTAAGCCCTCCATTCCATAAGGCCCCGTTTGGTTTGAAGGATTTTTATAGGAGAAGTGTAGGAATCCTGTTCCCGTAGGAATTGGCACTATGGTATCATTTTGAATGTACGAATTGAACGTAGGAGAAGGGAAGCAAAGATTCTTTCCGCATCAGTTTCACAGGAAAATCACAAGAAATGAAACATCACCTCTGACCCCTTTTTTAATTTCTACTTGTAAGACTTCCATTACCTCAAATCCTGCACCATCAGATGCAACAATTGGCTGATACTTTTTGAATACATCCAAATAGTGGAGTTTTGGGACAATACGGCCGTATGGTCTATGGGTATTATATGTGTGTAAGATAAAAAAAGAGCCATGTATATATACATTTTAGTCAGTAGCTAAAAACATATTTGTGTGATTTTTACTAGATCTCCTTCAACATATAGGATGTTTTAATATACTATTTTAACCACCAATATATTTTATATTTCGAAACGAAGGATGGCTCAAGTATATATCATAGTATTTTACTATGATTCTTATGGTTTTATTTCCTACGTTCCAAACAATCTGGTGTCATCATTTCCTATGTTTTGCATTCTTATGGATTGCACATGCATTCCTTTCCTGTTCCTGTGTTGTTCTTATTCATGTATTTTTTCTACCCTACGTTCAAAACGGGGCCTAAGAATCTAAACATGAGCTCGAACCTCATTTTATTTCTCCTTTAAAAAGTCCAATGCGTTCACACTATATTCCTGCAAAATTCATGTGTTTGTTTCCTATGCACCATCCACAGACACCTCGTACAAAACTCTTGCATTTTTAAATCCTAACATGAATTTACTGTGTTTTTCCTATTCCTACGTTTTTTAAAAACCATTGATGGAAAGAGGCCCCTAATATTGCTAAACAATCATAGGAAAAATTCCTATGTTTTTTCGTCTGGTCCATTCCTCTGAACCAAACGGCTAAAGAGTGGATGATTTATTCTTCCTGCATCTTTCAGATAGTAGTTTTTCCACAAAGCTAGCTAGCCACTTTCGCCTTTGTCAAACACCTTGCATGCCCCTAGATATGAAGAAAATCTATTGCAAGGCATTGACGCGTTGTTGATGCCACTAGAAAATCCAACAGTAGAAGCATTTGTATCATTTGAAGATGACATACCTGGAACTTGAAATGCTGAAGGATTTGAAAACAAGAGTGGCTGGGTTGGTGCCAACGCAGAATGGATTGCGATTGCAAAGCACCATGGGTGCTTGTACCTCCATAGCCTCTATAGTTTGGCACGTATCGAGCTGCCACATGTGCATCGTGTTGATATTTATCGATCGGGTAACCAGTGTTTTCCCAGCCCCCATGCACTTACAGCTACAAGCACGAGAGTATCCAGCTGCTGAAGATACAAATAACAAAGAAACCATACAGATTGACAACCAATGGCACTACAACATGGTGGCAGTGTTTGACAAATTCATTGCTACCATATATTTTCCTAATCATAGGGACTAGTTATCCTTAGGAACGACAATCTTACACCAACAAAGTATGTCGATACCATTGCCCCAAGTATAATCAGTGGTCCTATTGATCACATATATGCGATGATAGAACCACGAGGAAATGTTCTGATCTGGGAACCAAACAAGTGGAGTGAGTCCTGTTATTTAAAAGTAAAATATATAAATTACTTACAACTCCATTGTTAGTGATAGTTTTGCTAACTGAAATGCACACATAGGTATACTTACAGGTCCGAGTGTCATACATGATCCAATAATTGAAGAGCTGGCTAATGTCCAAGCTGGTGATGATGGTGAGGCTGAAGATACTGCATTACATAGCTAGTTCTTTGCAAAGCTTCGTTGGGATATCCTATGGATTCACACCAGGGTGCACGAACCAGTAGCCATGGGGATCCAGTGTCATACATGGGTAGAGAGTTGCTCTCTTATCCCTCACTCTGCGGCCACGTTTTCTAGAGGGCCCTTGATCTGAATGACCCTTTAGTACCGAACTAGATAAGAAGGAACAATCTCCAAGGGACATTAGTGTTTGTGGGAATCAAACATCCATTCATCCTCGAGCCCCTATAAACCCCGAACCTTCTACTACCGATGTTGAGGAAACTCTGCCAGTGTTCAGATCGGACTATGTGTTTGCTAAACACATGTAGTCCCAACATGAGCTCATAGCCAGTTCTAGATTGGAGCCGCATGCACGTCAATGGAGGGATGCAATAGGTTGATTAGTTAACTAAATGGGAGAAGAACATAGGGAGCAAATGTTCGAGGCGGCAATGTGGTTCGTGCCAAACCTGCCTCTTTAGAACTATGTGAAGTTTGACCAAGATGCTGAAATTTTGATTATCAGCACTCGCAACATCATTTATATAGCTAGTAGTAGTCACCATGTAATGTACAATACTACATACGTAGTACTTTCATATTGTATTATAGTATTAGCACTTGCAACTTCATTTCCACTATTGCTTGTACTAGGCACCATGTAATATACTTTCATATTACGTGTTTAATGTTTACCTATTCAAACAATCAAGTTGTCGTGTCCAATTTTCTAGGCTATTAATTTTTGCATGAACATTAGTAGTAATGTATTAGCGTTTATTGAATTTTCCTATACGATAGATATTGCAGGGAAAGGCGAGGTTTGATTTGTCCACATCATACTTCTGCCCTCACCACATTTATTCCCTCACCAGCCCCAGCCCCAGCTCTCTCTCACACATCACTCCTTGTCTCTCTACTTTTATCACCATTGCACTTTCCTCCATTGACAACCACCACCGCAACTTACTCTTCTTAGGCATGTCGGCTGTGGGTGGTGGCCCCTGCAACCTCATCTATAGAGTCGTCGCATCCCTTAGACATCGTGGTGGTAGTGCGGTATATACATAATCCCGGATACCCTTGATCTTGATGATGAGATGCGGTTAAGCTTTTATCGTTGGTAGTGCATTTAACCCATTTTTATATTATAGTTTTACACATGCAAGCAGTTCTGGGGCTAGAACTAGCGGAGGTCCCTTTAATTTGGGGAAGTTAGGGTAGCTGCCACCCTACCCTGATTTTTGCCAAATTTTCAAGTATATGTATGCATCTCTAGCATCGACAACAGACAGAGCTCATCCTGTTTATCTCGTCATCTATTCCTGGGTGGTCGGTATCTATACTACTCGATGATGAACTACACTAATGTGATGCCTATACCTTGGCAGTACTAATATAACCATCGTTCATGCTAGCTAGAGTTAAGACTTTGTGTACTTCGATAAGAAAATTGCTCCACTTTACTTTCTTAGCTAATCTTGTATTGTACTCTATCAACTAATAATGTATTTCACAGATTGATAGTTGGTAGAGACATTATCTGTCCATGGGTATTTTTTGTAGTGTTCGAGTAAGAAGCTCAACCTTGGAGAGACTCATCATCAAAGAAGATAGGAGAGCCTTGTGCAGTCCGGATGGAGGTGCAGCCAGGGACACCCACGTGGAGAACACTTGTGATGAGTTTTGCAAAATGCTCTTAATACCGGGCGGGTTAGACATGCAGAGCATACCTAGCTCCTTTTTTCCAATGTTTGGCGGTGAGTATCCAGAGGCCATCAAGCTAAAGATCTACAAAGCTTGCAGCTGGAATGTCGACCTGAAGAAGCAAGATGGCAAGGTTATCCTTGACGAAGGATGGGTAGATTTTGTCAAAGCACATGACTTGAAGGTAGGATACTTTCTGGTATTCAAGACTCTTGACACCACATCCATTAAGGTGATAGTATTTGATCATGATAACTGCAAGAAGGTGATCAGATGTCGAGGTTATCACCCATCATTTGAGGAACAATTTTCTATATCATAGGTGTATTAAGGCAGTGATTGTTCTCTTCTAATTATAACTATTCTGTAAACAGGTGGTCTATAATTATACCCCACTAGTGATGCATTATGTTTGAACAACGTGGTACGTGATCGCGCTAGGATCCAATGTGGAGGTATTTACTGTACTATGTTTGCAGCAAAACAAATATCTAGTGTACTACTACTAGTATTGTACTACCTCTGTTCCACGGTATAATCCCTTTTAACAAATTAGAAACAATCATCTTGTTAGTTCTGTCACATACAAGATTTGTACCTAACAATCGTGTATACTAATTTTGTTTTAGGAGTAGGTAGAACTCCTGTATGCAGCAGAACTAACGAGATGATTGCTCATTATACTCTACTACTAGTAGTAGTATTGTACTAGTAGAAGTATACTACTACTAGGTACTATATTTTTTATGGAAATAGATGCTATAAATAAACATCATCTGGTCAAACAAGATAGTAGTAGTAAGTCTAGTCGGCATGCATGTCAGCGTGCTAGCCTAGCTATAATTCCCCAGGATGTGACATGGTTAATTTAGTGCACGGCAGTATGCCAGCCTAGGTATAAAATGTGCTAGGATGTGAGATGGTTAATTGAATGCACTACAACATGCCATCCATGCTATAGTCGGCGTCCTGGATGCATCTCTAGAGGCCTTGCAAAAAAACCGTTCAAAGAGTCATCCCATCTTCCCCATCTCAGCCATTTATCCCCATTAGCCAACACCTCGTGGACACATTTGCGATCGTCTCCAATGAGTGCTTTGCACATTTTCCTCGCTATCACGCCCGCCGCATCAGATCTTGCAGGCCACACCACCCCTCCCCAAAAGTCCCCCGACAGTCAGAATCTGGTCCAACCTCGTCCCCTAGTCCATCCTGATGTCACAATCAATGCACAAACGGCTGCACAACGTTTGGAGCAAGGTCGGCGATGATATTTTCAATGAAAATGCTATGCGTTTGGATACTACCAGCACCACTTGGCTAGCCGCATGCTCCAAGGAGCTTTACAGCCAATCCGCAGGTGGAAAAGGTAGCAGTTGCCCCAACAAGCACTTCGGGACATTGGTCCCCTATAACAACGTGTACGAGCACATAATCTAGTGCTTTCACTGGCAAAAAGTCTCCGGATCCTGGATGTGAGTTCATCACATTGTCGATAGAGCTAAAACCTTGGTAGAGTTCGTCCGCCACCTCCGGATCCTGGATGTGAGTTCATCACAAGTCTCCGGATCCTGGACTGCAGCCATAATGCCCTACAACCACAAACAATGGGAGTTGTCTAAGGTGGTGCCCGCAAGAGGCTCACGGAGAGCAGAGATCATCGACATCAGGAAAGAGGGCACCATGGTTGCCACCCAAATTGACTGCCACACCACAGACATCGTCATATCCCCCGGTTCGATAGTTCAGGGGCATGTGAATCGTTGTGGTACAAGGTGAAGCTTTCGTCGTTGTCCTCTGGCATAAGCTCCATGCGATCAAAATGGTGGCGGCATCTGAGCTGACGAGCATACTGTTGTCGGCTGAGGTTTCCCTAGAAGGGCTCACGTCATACCTTTTGCAACCGCTGTGCTACCTAGGATCTTCTGAACCGTTTATCAGAATTCCCTGTGGATTAGGATAATTGCATCGACAAGTTTCAAGAGTGAGATAACAGATCTAAATATTTTTGTGATGATCCCAATGTTGAGATATGTAATGTTGTATTAATTAATTCCTTTATGTGGCTGACAGATTCAATTTGTACGAGGAGAGGTGGAACAAGGTTTTGGTAATATATACCTATTTACAATGTACGCTACTAACCTAGTGGGCCCACAAGCGATGGTGTGACAACGAAAGCATAACAAGCAGGAAATAAATCGCTACCCGGCCAACACTTGGACACGCTGATGTGTTATGGTGAGTATTATGTATGGAGGTATTCTATTGCTAATCTATTTTCCATATGTACTGGTACTTTTTCATATCGTCCGATCAAGTGCATAATATGGACTCTCTTTCCTTTTGAGTCATGTCATTGCTCCAACTGTTGAATTTCAATGTCTGCATTGATGAATCTGTTATTTCTTTTGGCCATTGTATGTACTGCTGAATAGGTCACTTTGAAATGCTACTGAATCTGTCAAGTGCTTCTGAATATGAACTAGGAATCTATCAATATTTTTTTGTTATTCTATACTTTTGAATCTGTCAGATGCTACTGAATCAAGTGTTATGTTGTTACTATGACTAAATTATTTTCTAGAACTAATACTTATGTACTAGTACTTGTTTATATCAAGTGTCGTAGATGTTTTTTTTAAATCTGGATGAGGCTTGGGAATTTTGGGATGCATATGGGGGTCACACAGTTATTGATGTGAGGAGGAGGTATGCACACAAAATCATACTTGATCGTCGATTTTTCTTGCTCCAATGATCAAGTGTGTTTGGAGAATAGGGCAAACTGATAGTGCGACAAGGTTTTTAGAGCAGAATCAAGAACTAGTTCCCTCTCAACTGCTATGGAATTTCAGTGTCTGTATTGCTGAATCAGTCACTTTGGAATGCTACTGAATTCGTCAAATGCTCCTGAATATGAACTAGGAATTTGTCAATATTTTTTCTATCTTATTCTACACTACTAAATCTTTCACATGATATTGTATTTGTACATAGTTATTACCCTGTTGCTAGGCTGCTTGCACTAGAACTTTTTCCTGTATGTCATCAGAACTATTGGATGTGTTTCGGATAGAGATGAGAGGATATAGATTAAGCGTGATTTCGCCAAGTGAATACACTGGATACCAGTTTAGATTTGGTGTGCGCGATGTGTGTCCCTGGTTCTTTAGATATTTTTACATGAATTTCTGTCAAAATAATTATCGCTTTTTTCCTCCGCCAGTGAGGTCGTGTTACAAATCTAGCCGATCCACAACACAATGCAACTTTTACTAATGAGGACATAATATCTAGCCCATTCGGCCCTTCTTTAGCACAAAACAATTTTATTCAACCTTTTAGGTGTCAGGGGACTACTAACCATAGCCGATTGAAATTTTAGAAAGGAGCCCATGGAAAAAGCGCATGGAGTATAGACCATTGAGCATAGTACATGTAGAATAGCCCAAAATCTTTTTAATTCAGCCATTTTGGCATTGCCCTCTCAAAAAATCCACCTACACATATTTTTAAGAAACTACTCCATTATGTGTCATTTAATAAATTGATATGCAAGGAGAGCTTCCATTTTATTTTAAGAGACATAAACATGGACAAACAAAATATTTTTAAGAAGACTAATACATAAGTTATAGGTACTATAAACCTTTTAATGATAATGTTCATCTGATTTCTTTATGATAGTGGCAACCCGCACATGGTTTATATGTGTTTTGAAGTCTTGAGTTCGAATCCTCTGTGCTTGATATACAATTATCTTGGGTATAAATTTTTTTCTTCTAGCAATATGATTTTATGGAGAGGATGACATCACATACCCACCAGCCTGTAGCAGCCCTCGAGTTTAATGGGCGAGATTGAAAAAAAGTTAAGTACTTGTATAGAGAGGCTGGCATCAGGGACCCACCAGTCAGAACAAACAAGTATGCATTAGGGACCCACACGCCAAAACATACCAGAGAGGTTGATATGGGGGCCCTAGCAGCAAGACAATTCACGGCTGCTGCAGCGAGCAATGTTGTCAAGGTCAAAACAGCGGACGCGGCGAAAAAAAATCCATCATACACACGTTTCATTTATAGAGGGCTGATATGTGGGACCCACCAACAATACCTTATATAGGTGCTGCATCTAGCTATGTTTCTAATTTCGAAACAGGGAGGCGCGAAATATCTGCCAAAAATGTTCTCCCTAGTTTTTTCTTCTTCCTTGTTGAGGTATGGAATTTTTATTACTGAGCCAATTAAATTAGCCTCTTAGGACCAAGCATAGATGAAAACCTTTTAATTCGGCCTCTGTGGTATTGTGGACGCTGACCATAGCCCATTGAATTTAGGAGTGAGCCCATGGAATATAGCCCATGCAAAATAGGGCATCCGCCCCAGTTAGCCTAGAATATTTTTAATTCGGACTTTATGGGCATTACCGCCTTCCCCACCCCAAAAAAGCTTTGTCTACCTATGTTTTTGTGTAGCAACTAATGCACTATGTAACAGTTTGTAATTGAGCTGCCAGGAGCACCACCTTATTATTTGAAGGGAGATAAACATGGACAAAGAAAGTCTTTTTAAGGAGACAAATCCATAAGTTATAGTAATATTGTTTAACATCTCTACAGGATGAAGTGTTTCTTGCATAGTGGAAAGTCACGTAGTTGACCACTGCTGAGGTATCGAGTTTGAATCCTAGGCATTTTGTCTTATTATAGCTTATATATTAATATTTTTGTACTATGGGGCTAACATGTGGGACCCAAATAAATGACGACTACATCTAGAAATGTTGCCAAGGTCAGAACGTCGGACTCGACCAGAAAAACATCCAATATACACATATTTCTTCCAAATAGTGGCTAACATATGGGACCCAATATAGACACATTTCTTGCATAGAGGAGGCTAACATCTGGTACCCAGCAATGGACCAAGGTCAAAACAATGTACGGGGCCGAAAAAGCCCATCTTACGCACGTTTCGTTTACGGAGAGGCTGACATGTGAGACCTAATAGCGTGACCTTATACATATGCTGCAAAACAGGGACACGCGAGCGAGAAAAATTCCAGCATCCACACGTTTCTTGTAATGAGAGGTTGACGGTTGGTAGGCCTAGCAATCTCCTAATCAACACGGGCCTTCCATGCCTTCCTCCCGGTCATGGATTCGAAGCATCCGTGAGTTCTTTAACGCAAATCTTGGGTACATTACCCCCGCCTCGGGAGTTGTCCCCAGGACGCAACGACATGTGGGGCCTTGCAAATATACCGTGTGCCTGACACAGTGATACGTCTTTTCAACTGGCCCCCATTATATCAGCGTGTGTGCACATGATCTTCTTACTCCATGCCACTATTCCCATTCATCTTGGTTGTGCGCTTGTGCAAAGGTTTATCCCCCCAATGGCGCCAAAGAGCTTCTCAACCATTGAGAAGGGCAAGGCCATGGTGACGGTAGCGGAAGAAGCCCCTCCGGCTAAGAGGAGCCGAGGTTAACCGCGGGGCAGCGGCCTAGTGGCACACGAGGCCGGCGCGCGCCTTTTGGGATGACCTCCATCCAAGCCACTCTAGAGGCGGGGAGGAACCCTCCCAGGAGGTGAAACCGAGCATGTGCGGACTACGGCTACCAAAGCCATCATTCTGGCTCAAGGATTAGCCCAGGCCAAGCAGCGTCGCATTCTAGCATCTAGGTTGAAGGAAAAGGCGAACCCGAGCAGCTCACCGACTTCGCCCTTGTCCTGAAGGATGACGACTGGTCTACCAAGGTACGACTCCCATCGTGCTTAATCCTCATTGTAGGGGCCTATCTTCGGAGGTCTGTGCAGCTGAGGCATTCAGATGGCCGTGACTAGTGGGCCGTGAAACTTGAGGCTCCCATGCCAGGGGAGGCGTACCTCACCTCTTGTTGGAAAAGCTTTGTCCGTGGTCACGAAATTGGGCACGGTTCGGTGCTGAGGTTACGCTACAACACCGAGAATGGTTTCTCAGTGATGATGTATGACCCTATGTCATGCCGAATGGATTACCCCCGCCATCTCTGAAAAGGTCAGGGGGTCCAGGCCGCGGCCACGGTGACGTCGTCACGGTTTGCGAGATTTTGTTAGCATAGGGGTCATAGTTACCTCTAGTTTCTTGTCTCGTAGATAGGGTTTGTAAGGAAGACTATTATGGGTGTATGTAAGAGGATCTTCATGCTTGTCACTCCTCCTTTTGCATGTTTTCGTTGTGATGGTTGGAGTTTGTGAGTCTACGGCCTGGGGGTTGGTGTTAAGAGACAAGGCCTCGCGAGGGGGGCTTGCGGAGGCCATGCCAAGTCAGGTGGCCTCCGGAGGTAGCGTTAGGAGATAATGACCTCGTAGGGCACCTCTGGCTAGTGGTCTTGCTCGCTGCACTATGGATCATGCGTAGTGGCTCACGAGGAGGTTTCATGTGTTTCTGAGTCTAGTTATTTGGGTGGTGCTAACCTCTCGAGGCTTGCACACGCTGTTATACCGCTATCCTCCTCCCAGGGGCGTGTCATTACACAAGAGCCTTACTGTTGGTGAGGTAGCTTGTCATTGGACACTTTTTTGGGCCGCAAGTCCATCGATCGCAGCTCTAGAGGGTTTTGCCTCGCTCACCCCTCGTAAAGCCTCTCGAGGAGATGACCGTTGAGGATACACTCACGCAAGAGGTCCTAAAATGTGCCCCCGTGATGGGTTTTTAGAATCATGGATCGTGGGTGAGGTGATCTGCCTCTAAAATCGGGTCACCAGCTCAGGGCTCGACACTTTAGGACTTGCAATTTCTGTCCACTGGAGGAGAAGTGCCTACTAAGCCGCCCGTAAGCCTCTCAAGGAGAAGGCCGTAGGGCATATGCCAGTCCTTCCGGCCTCTTGAGGAGGAGGTCATTGGTCTAGCCTAAAGGTTTTTGATTTTTTAAAGGCTAGGAACCGTGGGAGGTATCTTACAGCCAAGGAATGAGCCATAAGTTTAGAGCTCGACACCTTAGGTCCTAGGGAGCTTAGGCCATGGAGGGGCAGTGCCTCGCGAGCCGTCGCGATGATATCTTTTGGTCAGGAACCATGGGTGAGGTAACTTATAGCCGAGGAACGGGTCGTAAGTTCAGAGCTCAACACTTTAGGTCATGAGGAGCTTAGGCCGCGGAGGGGCAGTGCGTCACGAGATGTCGCGACGATGTATTTTGGTCAGGAATAGTGGGTGAGGTAACTTACAGCAGAGGAACTTGCAGTAAGTTCACAGCTTCACACTATAGGTCCTAAGGAGATTAGTCCACGAAGGGGTAGTGCCTCGCAAACCATCATGACGATATCTTTTGGTCAGGAACCATGGGTGAGGTCACTTATAGCTGAGAAACAGGCGTAATGTCAGAGTTCGACACTTTAGGTCCTGAATATCTCGGAACGCAAAGGGGCAGAGCCTCATGAGCCTGCGCACCGATAATTTTTTTAAAGGCCAGGAACTATGGGTGAGTTAACTTACAACTAAGGGACCGGCCGCAAGTTTAGAGCTCGACACTGTAGGTCCTGAATTTTGTCCGCCAAAGGGCTTTGCCTCGCGAGCCGCACCGTAGACCTTACGAAGAGAGGGCCGTAGGACAAAAGAACGTGCCACTAGAGGTCCATACATGCGCTGCGCGAGGGTCTCAAGAACCAGGAAGCGTGGGTGACATGACTTATAGCTCAGAAATGAGTTGTAAGTTCAGAGCTTGACACTCTAGACTCTGATGTTGACGAGGAGTGACCCGGTGATGAGAACCACGCCTATTCCTTGGTCATGCGGTGTATTTGAGGGAACCGTGCAGTATGGTTTTTGGAGAAATGCCTTTCCAAGGGAAAAACCTAATAGTGAAGCGTGCACGAAGCACAATATCCAAAAAGTTGCCAGCAGTTCAAGCTTATTAGAATGCCACCGTGGCTCGCATGGGGTCTTACAAAGATATGAAGTTGTAAGGGATGCGTTTATATCAAGGGTCACCTTCAGAAAGTCGTGGAGTCAGGCATGCCGTTCTGAGAGGTTTCTCCACCTTCCAGTAGCCCGATCCCCATGCTCAGCTGGTAGCTCAGTTGCTATCATGGGGGCAGCTGGCATTGTACGCATGCTAGGTGCAATGCACTAGGAAGTCTAAAAACCCTGCGTCGTTGCCGTCCTCGGGAGCCTCCCCATTTCTCGCGAGGACTAGCGGGGATGGTCTTGAGTCCCTCTTGAGGGCACGGGCGCGGGTCGCCCTAGCTCCACGTGAGGTGGGAACATAGCGACTGCTTCCCTCTTAGCCGTGGTGCTTTTCTGGGCCATCATTTTCTTCCTCCTTGTGGAGCCTCCAACATAATCCAGGGCATCCATGTCCTCAGGGTAGGTAGCAGCTGCAGTCTTGTAGGTGTGCTCGAGGGAGTGCAAGGCCTCTACCTCATCGTAACGAACCGTGATGACCCCGCCGCTACCTCCAGGCATCTTGACAATGTTGTAGGCGTGGTGAGTGGCTACCATACTTGGCTAGCGCAGGGTAGTCGAGGATGACATTGTACGGGAGGCCTGTGTGTGTCACTTTGAAGTCGACGAGCTCGGTGTGGTTGTTGTCACATGTCCCTAACATGATGGAGAGGCGCACCTTCCCAATGGGTATGGTGGATCCGTTGATCACCCCGGAGAACGACATAGTCGGCATGAGCCTGTCGTATGACACCTGCAGTTAGATGAAACTATCAGTGGAGATCGTGTTAAGGCCTGCACCTCCATCGATGAGGGTATTTGCGACTGCGATGTTGTTGATAGTTGGGGTGCAGATCATGGGGAGTGATCCCGCGAGCCTGGTGGAAGTAGGGTGGTCACGGGCTTCGAAGGTGATGGCACACTAGGACCACTTGAGATTTGGGGATGGAACGTGGTCTGGAAGCAGCGACCTCGCGAGTGAGTAGCTCGAAGTGTTGGTTGGATGTCGGGGCATCGGAATCACCAACAATGTAGGATATGGTGCCCGTCGGCACTTGGTAGCCCCCGGGATCCTCGGCACATCCTTTCTCTTGCGGGTGAGGGTGTTGTTGCATGGAGTTAGCCTGGTGGCCTGTCAGAAGGGGGTCACGGCCACCGGAGTTGTTGTTCCTGCACTCACCCCCACGGTTGGCGCCACTCGGGCCGCCTCGCTCGCCTCCTGGTCTTCCCTTCCTCTGGTTGTACGCATGTCGCGGAGCTTCTTGAGCTTGTAGCAATCATCGGTGGGGTGCCCATGTTTCTTGTGGAGGTGGCAGTATGAGCTGTCGTCCCGCCAGGTTGCTGGAGTACCTGTCGGAGGTCATAGTAAGTGAGCAGGCGCTCAATGGTCCCCTTGAAGTTGGTGATGGAGGGGGTGCTGAGATCCTCCCACGAGTCGATTGATTCCTCGGGAATGTTCATTAGCCAGGTGCTATATGTCTCCTTTAGACACTAGGGGAACCAATTCGCCATGACATGGTCATCTCCTCCCACGGCCTTGATGCCCGTGGTGTAAAGCTGCAGGAATTCGCACAGGTTGGTTGTTCCGTCATAGCGCGTAGGAGTCTTCGGGCAGAACATGTGGGGCCAGACCATATGGAAGAGACCTTTGGTGAGGGCGTGGCAGCCATTGGCTTCGACCGCCTTACTATTGGCGGGGGCCTGCTGTTTTGCTGACCCGCAGTGGCAATTTCCTCGGTAAGACGGTCCTCGTGCCCGAGCAGTAGTGCCGCGGCCGCTTGAGGCGAGATGATCTAGCAGTTGTTTGTGGGTGGTGGAGTGACATTGTCAGGCTTGGGGGAACCTTCGGGGTGGCAAGGCGGGAGCGAGCCCCCAACCCCCGGTGTCGTGTCCTCGTCTCGAGCCCTCGGGCCCTCTTGGGAGAGGGTGGCGACATAGAGGAGTTCAGATGTCCCCTCACACCACCTCCCCTTCCCTAGCATGGCCGGCAGGTGGTTTAGGAGCTCATGCACCATGCACCTGGCAGCCTTTGGGGTGAGACACTCAGGGTGGCCGAGTGATGACACGGTGCGGGAGAGCGACGTGGTGTTGTGCAAGGAGGAAGGGACTCTCACAACGGGCGGTAGGAGGAGCCCCTTCATCCTCCGTCCATGATACCTGCTCAGAGGAGGTGTGCCGCGGAGGACTCCGTCTAGGCCTTGGTCACCGCACGATAAAGGGCTCGCTCAGCGCGGGTCTTGTTGCCAGCTGACATGTTGTTGAGGTCGATGAATGTCTTGAAAGTGCGCCTCAGTCCCTACCTGGCTTGCCAAATGTCAGAGGTTTTCCCATGAAGGAAACTAGGGCCCAACGATCCCTTGGTTCGAGAGAGGGCTGAACACATGGTTCCAAGGAAACTCAGTGATGGCTACGCCGGCGGAGCAAGCACACGACAGAGAGGTGACAAGGTGTTTTGTACCCAGGTTTGGGACCCTTGTGAGGAGGTAAAGCCCCTACTCCTTCTTTGTGGTATTGCTCGCCTGCTTCACGAGGGTACAATTGAGGATGAAAGTCTAGGGTTTTAGATCTCAAGGACCGACCTCTTCTAAGGTAGGAGAAGGTTTACTTATATAGGGCGCCATCGGGCCTCTTCCCCTGGTCCACGAGTGGGAAGGCTCACCACAGTGCCGCTCCTTGAGGTCCTGGTCTACATGACTGCTTTTTGGTGGACCGCGTCTTGGGCGGTGAGTGTTTCTCCGTCCGCTAGTAAAGTGGCCTTGGTTTTCCTCGTTTGTTCTCGCCCGGCGCGGCCCACTGTCTCCCTTGCACCTAAACAGGAAAGTGGGGCATCTGCCATGCTAAAGTCGTTTGTCCTTTTGTTGTAGAAAAGGTATCGGACCGAACCATCCGTTACCGAGGCAAATAGAGGGCGCAGTGCTGCTCCGAATCTTGTTGGCATCTTCCTCGCCTATTGACCCCTGAGCTCTCCAAAGCATCCAATGTCGGGTTCCATGGTGGAGCCTTTCGGGAGGAGGGTACCCCTCTGGCGGTATTTCCTCGCGAAGCAGAGCCACGCGATGGTCCACCCACTGGCACTGCCTCTAGATGTATCAGAGCCTCTCGAAGGCTCGTTATTAGCAGGCGCTAGGACTACTAACCATCGGGACGTGGCACCTCGGTTGTCAAGATCTTGATAGGGCCCACTAGTCTAAATAAATGGTTGATGTAGTGAGCAACGCTATCAAGTTCGGAACATTGAGGCACGACCGAGGGAAAAAATTCTATCATACACATGTTTCTTTTGATGAGAGACTGACATGTGGACCTAGCAACCTTACTAAAGGGCATATGCATCAAGCATCTCTATCAAGATCAGAACAGGGTAGCACAAGTGAAGAAAAAAATTGCATCATACACACGATTGTTCTAATGAGAGGCTGACATTTGGACCTAGTGGCCTGATTAAATGGCAGATAGATGGAGCAACGTTATTGAGTTGAACTCAGGGAGGCACGAGCCAAGGAAAAAAATTCCATCATGCACACGTTTATTCTAATGATAGGCTAACATGTGGGACCCATCAGCCAGACTAAACGATAGGTTCGGAACAGGGTAGCACGAGCGAAGGAAAAAAATTCCATCATACACACAATTCATGTAATAAGAGGCTGACATGCGGGACCCAACAACCTGATTAAACAGCGAAAGCATCAAGCAACATTATCGAATTCAAACTATTTAGTTGGGACCGAAATGTATGGTCTGCAAGAGACACTGACATCCGGGACCCACATGCCTTAAAAGATTTTGCTCGGTCAACATCACACGAGGAACCAAAAATCTTACTTTAGCCACGCGTCCACCGACCTTCATCCATGTTTTTAGCTATTTCTTCGTAGTAAAGGGAAAAATGTTCTCCATTGGCCACGGTCGAGCAAAGAAATTCATCGCGGAAGACGCGCCTTGTACGACGACCGATGGGCCAAATCGTTGCGGATGGAAACATTTCTTTTAGTGAATCCAGTTGCATTGTTACTAATCGTAAACCATATCACACATATGCGTTCATTATTCATGCTTCCTCACAAAAAAATTCCTGTCCTAAATCTGTGTTACAGGATCTTTTAGTCCTTTTTGCAAATCTTTAATGTCACCTATTTGACATTTAACACCATTATCATATAATGTGTCTGAAGCATTTGTTTCGGTGACAAAGTGAGACTTTTGTTTTCTAGCATTTACAATGACGGCCAGTCAATCAATTTTCACTTTCAATGTTGTCATGTTTATCTATAAACACACTTAGTCGAAAGTCGAACTTTCTTAAACCAAAATCAGTTTTGCTAATTCTGAAGTATCCTAATACTTCTATATATATATACTTTGATCCAATTTAAATATTTGCAACTTTTATGCCCGACCATGCTTTCTCTGCACTAAACTTAATTCTGGGTAAGTGAGTAACTCTGATCACTCAGGAACCTGTTCTTACAACTATGCATTCGAGTTAAATAACATGGGTTTATATGGAAAACCTATGGCCAAGATACAGGTGATGTAGTGCATCTCTCTTTCCTTTTAACCATTGTGATGAATACCGAGTCAATACTCAATACTTCTCCTAATTATTCAAGTAAGAATCAATTCTTCACTTGAATACAATCTGAACTGTCTTAGAATGTAGACTAGGACATTTTAAACGTCTTTGAGAATCCTTAAAGTATTTCGACATTCAAGTTTTTTAAAAACATCCTGATCTATCCACATATATCATCTTTCTTTAATATATGTGAAATTTCTTCCATCTAACGATATAATCATTTCTAATACCAAACACATTATTCTTCATATGTAAATTTCATATGACAGAACATTGTTAAGCTCCCACTCAAATATATAATAAATATTTGATATTCTAGGATATCACTCAGCTCTCACTCAATTTATAGACTATCTTGACAATCTTGGTATATCCAAAAAACTGATCTTTCATCCAATCGAGAATTTTCTGCTACAAGATACCAATGATCTCATGATTGGTCAAAACCTGCCTATTCTACTAGTTATAACCTTTTCTTCAAAATCTTGAATACTTTGTAGTTTTGAACAGTCCTTCACAAATTTCCAAATTGGATTAATTTTTGATTTAAATCCAACACGCCTCAGGCGTCGCTACATTTTGTAGTCAATCTCTTGAATTTTTTCAAAAATATTCTTTGTGACAAATCGAACTTTTATGTCTTCCTTTTAAGTTTCATTTGTTTCCTATCAACTTTGATGTTTACTGGGAAGGACTAAGTAAATGCTATTACTTAATGAGATCAAGTAGCTTTTATTTCAGAATCTCAAATGCAACTTAATATGGATTTCATGACTCTATGTCTTTTCTTGCAGTTAGGTCCATCAATCTTTCTTTGTAGTTCATTGGTATGTCTTATTCCAATAAGAAGACAAGTGTATCAAGAATAAAATTCTACACGTGTATAACAAATTCTTGAATCCTACTTTCTTTTATAAAGTATTAGCTAAAACGGTATGATCAAATCATTATCAATTTCCCCTCTACTTATAGAGTTCATCTTCTAGAACATGTTCCATTCTAGTTACTCGACAATTTGGAGGTTAGGTCAAACCCTTCTTACACTTATGCCTTTTCCACTAACCTCTTCCATAAGTAAAAATTTTCTTCAAGGAAGTACCACATTAAGACAATACATGTTTTCTCTCCTTTGGTTTTAATGTGGAATATATATTCATAGTTTCCTAAGAATACACTATAAATATTTACTTATTCATAACAATCTCGAACTATGAAAATCCCTAGAAATCGAACTTTCCATATATCATATGGTGTTGTTTCCACGAATATTTAGATGTTCCTTATACTTTTAATTGTGTGTTTACTATTTCAATTTTTAACTCTAATTCTTAACTTAATCTAGTAGAAGATCATTTCATACCATATGTATCTCATAAATTATGACTATGGTGTTTTAGACACATCAATACGATTTGATTTCTCAAATCATCACAATTTGTGAAACATTTTTTCACAAGTCCTTTATCCCAAATTGTCATTAATTTGAATTCACAATCACTTCCATCAAATCATAGAGAGTTTGAAATTCCTCTTAATGTTATATCTACCTTTACTATGAAGGTCTTTGATATCTCTTGGCAATTTTCATAAATGTTCTATTATCAACTAGGTAAGACTAGAATAACTTGTTAATAATCAGAATGTGAACCAGAAAAGAAGTTATTAATAGAAAAAAATGAATTGTTTCTCATTTACATGAATAACCGTCTCACAATAAGCAAGATACACTGATAAGGTTCACAAACTCAATTACAAATGTTTTATTCAAATATGCAAATCCTAATGATAAACTTCTAGGCAAAGAGTGTCGTCGGCCATCAACCAGATTGCTTGCCGTCATCACACCATCAGCGCCTCGTTCCATCCAGAAAATCTAACGTGGAGGGTCTTGTTTTCAATAAAACAAGAGTAAGTATTCAATACTTAAAACTGCATAAGTGTTTCATGGAAACATTTATTAGTTATATACCAACATATACCTTATCCATTGACAATGATCCTAGCTTTGGGATCGCCCTTCATAGTCCTTAGCTTTGCTATGAACTCGTGAAAGGTATATGGTATTCCCTTCACTAGGAGGAAGTGTAGGAAACACCCCATCTAACGTAAAGTCGTCGGTTAACTAGTTTCCCATAGCATCCACATGGAGTTCATGGATCTCTACCATGTTATCCAGGTGGATTTCCAAGTTGGAGTTTTCTTCCATCTTGATAGAAGTAAATTCGTCCATGTACTCATATCGCATGTGTTTGACCTACTCTAGGAACATGCTCTTGAATCCATCGAGCATATCAAGTGCATCTATTTCATGGAAGTGCACCCTCAAGGCAAATTCCATGGCATGGATAATGGTGTCCTTGACGGTCATGAGGTGTCACGACGACCACGAAGAATCGTATCTTCTCTATCGTCGGAGTCATCTGGGAAATCTTACAGGGGTTCACGAAGGACATAGAGAATATGTTTTCTATGAGGATCTTCCTAAGGCGTTGGTGCGTATCGATGAAATTCGACCCATCTAGTTTAAGTTTCTCCCTACTCATAAATGGGCCAAAGGTGTCCTCAACTATGGGAATGGCAATAATTTACAAGAAATTTGCAAAGACTTAAACTAAGTTCATAATATGAGTTCAAATTTGTAATCACATTAACAAACGATTTCCCACTTAAACTATCATCCCTTCGACAGTTTAGTGATTACACGATCCCTTTACACCACATTATCCCCAGTCATCATGGCCTTTGATGTTGCTGCCAAGGTGGACACACTCGTCGATCACATCATCCATGTGACTCATGTTTGATCTTTCAAGCTACTATGTTTTGAGGCCAGGTTTGTACATGCTAAGCTCGACAACCCAACCATAGTGTATTCACAGTGCATCGATGGCTTACACCCACCGTATGCAAACGCAGAGATGTCTAGCACCTGATCGTCATGTCTTGCTTCATAACTGCGAACTTTCTTGGTCGTGCACACTATTAGGAGAACACAACATGGGTATTAACTCAGGATCATATTATTTTAATGCTATCATTGTGTATCTAATACTATCAAACAAACAAGATGCGCACAAAGATTAAACATCACACTTAATCTATATGTGATATGACATGGTTGTCCTCGTGCTCCATGATCTCCATCAGGTGCTCCGACATGATCTCCATACGCCACCAGTTTGACGCCAAATCCATGACACCACCGGTCTTGTTGTTCATCATCGTGATGACTACTATGATACAACTTAGTAATAGGAAAGTAAACTACCTTACCTTTTTCACTACCTTACCATTTTCACGACTATAACAATATACATCACAAGCCTCCCTACAACATAAAGTTATATGCCTCTATTTATCTATTGCTGTTTTTACGTGGTTGTCAGGCTTTTGCAATAGAATCGTTTCTATATACGAACTTCTAACCACAACATGGATCAAGTAGTTTTCTATATTACACCCCTTTTGGGGCCCTCCTTGTAGATGCTATATCAACTACTGCGAGAGAGACAAACACCCACTGCACTTATACGGTACAAGCCGTATGTCGAGCGTAGAACCAGTCTCGTGTAAGATTACACGTAAGGTCGGTCTAGGCCGCTTCATCTCATAGTTCCCCGATATTAACAAATACACGTTAGAGGGTTACAACTAGTGTAAAAATGCCCACATTAAGCATCTGTCTATCTGAACTAGCATACTACGCATATATCAGATCTAGTACCACTGAAGGAGTTCCGTTGTAGAAACAAAAAAAAATCCTACACAGGAACACGCCTAACCAGGATCTACCTAAGAAGTAATGTAGTAATAGAGGGAGACATTGGTAACATACCCTTGTAAACCATAAGCATATAACGCTCATGCAAGAACATGGATGATATAGTCATATCTGTTCGACATCAAGCTCATGAATATCCTCACAAGTCACCCCTTGTCTAGGTCCTCGTACGATGGTCCGGTGCCACAAGTGCTAGCACCCATGAGGTATTGCAGACGTGCGGTGCATGATGACGACTCCCGATCCCTGATCCCTACCGAGATTGCGGAAGTATATATCCTGGACAGAATGACAGCAGCACAACGGCGTGCGTAGTGGTGTTTTCCTTGTGTGTATAGTCCTTCCAGGGACTGTGCTACTACGTAGGAAAAAGTGAGAGAGAGAGAGAGAGATAGATGAGAGTCCACTAAGGAAATTTCCTTAGATAAATATCTCAATTTTTGTTTTTCCCACCCATGGGCACCCCTTTATATAGGTGGAGGGGTTGTACTAGCACCAATGGGATTCCCATGTGGGACTAATCAATAGGCAAAGGAAATAGGGGAGAGGGGGCAGCTGGCTAGTCCAGCTGAGTTAGCTAGGTGGGCCAACCCGCGACCATCCTAGCTCATAACCAGCAGCAGCAAACCGTGTTGGCCCGCCACCCGCGTGCGCGGCGCTTACCTACCCATGGAAGTGAGGTGGTGTGGAGGAAGCAGCTGGGTGGGCCTTTGGCATAGCCCACAGTCTGCCAGCTCACCCACTGCAAGCATGCACACCCAATCCCGGGTGGGCCGGCAGGTCGCGACCCATGAGCGTTGGCCGGTTTCCTGCCGCCCACACCCCACTCAATGCCTGCTAGACCACTTTCCTAGATGGGCCTACCTAGGGCCCAGCTACAGTGTGCTTTGAGGTACTCTTCTAGGTGGCTTCCTCATGGTCCAATTCCCTCTGGGGTTTTGGCCCTGTTGAGGAAGTTGCGATATAAATAATAGTTTCATATATATTAATTCACAATTAGCATATAAAAATTCATATTATAAATTTCCATTTATCCGAGACACCTTTCAATCTTTTCCTTCCTCCGAACATCTTCAAATCCTATTTAGAACGATTTCGGTTCTCCCATGCGGAACACTTTTGGTTTCTCTCTTCTATGATACCATCTTAAAAAATGTTCTCCAAGCGTTGTAGTGCCCTTTGTCGGAGATTTGGCCCGCGAAGGAACTAGAGTACAACTATCCCTTGGTTCGTGCGGGGTCTGAACACGTGATTCTCGAGGAGTTCGATGACGGCTCCGACAGCAGAGCGGGCACACGACAGATAGTTGACACCGGAGTTTTTTACCCAGGTTCGGGACCCTCGTGAGGATTTCTACTCCTGCTTTGTTGTATTTCTCGCTTGTCTCGCGAGGTTACAATGGTGGATGAAAGTCGAGGGTTTTAGATCTCTAGTATACGTCCCCTTGCAAGGTAGGAGAAGGGCTCCTTATATAGGGCGGCATCGGACCCCCCCAACCTTTGGACGGGAGAAGTACACGTAGTGTCATCCCCCCGTGATCCCGGTCTATGAGACTACTTTACATGGACTTGGTACAACACGTCGTGCTCTACCCCATCCACTAGCGTCCTTTGTCGACATCCTTTGTCTTCATCCAGCGCTCTCTGCTTTTTCCCTCCTTTCACCAAAACGGCAACTGGAGGAGCCTCCTACCATCAGATCCATGCTCCTCCCTTACGAAAGGACAGTGGACCGGGACTTCTTTACCGAGGCGGATGATTCCATGAAAGCTCTGTGCTCGCTGTCGGGGCTACAGTCTGTACTCCGTCCGGTGTAGTTATTGTTCTACCCTAGACGTCCCTCGCGGTATCCGAGGCTCGAAGATGTACACCTGGTGCCATACCGGCCCCTCTCGAGGGGGTACCTCATGATGCCTGCCGGGTTCGGTCCCTTTGAGAGGCATCTTAGCTTTAGAGGGCAAAGACCCCTAGGCTACAGGGCTCGTCCAACGTGGGGACATGGAACCCTGGATGTTAGGGCTCCGACAGTAGCCCCCGGGCGCTTGGCCTGCACGTGTCCCCTCATGGGCCCAAAGGGGCAAGCGGCCTTAGATGGTGGACGGGCCCATGCGCTCACTTGGTGAACAAGACCTAGCATGCTCGAATCCTGACTGTGAAGCCTGATCGTTCATGATCTCTTGTCCCTAGATAAGGAGCACACTTTTCCTGCTCCGGGATTTGTTCCCAGGATGCGACAACATGTGGCGACTTGAGGTTAATACCGTGTATATGGCGCAGCGACACGTCTTTTTGGCTGGCACAGTCAAAGGTGGGGAAGGAATCTTTCTGCTCCCAATCTGTTGCCTTGTTCCTTCTTCTCTTGCGCTCTCGAGTTGAAGACCTCTCTCCCTCTCCATGGCAGCCCCGCGCTTCTCGGCTAAGGAGAAGGGCAAGGTTGTGATGTCCGAGGCAGTAGAGGCTCCACCGGTGAAGCGCGGGCGTGGGCGACCCTGCGAGAGTGGTTGAGGGAGGCGCGATGGACTTGGCATGGCTCTCACCGTACTTGTACCCATGGAGATGAGCATGGCCTCGGGAGAGACTCCCGCCAAGCACAGGCGTGGCGGTCCTCGCGGAAGTGTTAGAGGTCACCGCAGAGGGCATGGTGGTAGACCCGGAGCTAGATCCAGGCCGGGAACTCTCGCTACCACTGAGGCACCGCCTCTGGTGGCCCCCGCTCCCATGGTCATCAAGATCGAGGATGACTCTTAGCATGAACGGTTCATCGACTTCATCGTCATCCTCGATGGCTTGGACTGGTTCATGAGGGTGGATCTCCCTTCGTGCGCTGGACCGCACATGACCTCTCGGGCGGGCCTGTTCGTTTGCGGTACCAAAGTTACCGGACGAGTGCACCGCGGTACCTAAGTTGCCTGAAATTGCCGCATTTTGAAATGTTGGGACGCCAACTACCGAGAGGGGACATTTCAAGGCAAACTCATCTCACCCTACCTAATCCAAACATTCTGTGGAAATCCCCCCGTGAAATAGACGGTCGGGACCCCCATGTCAGTAATATTTCTGTGACGCGAGTGCCAACGCGGCAGCCACGTAGGAGAAATGAGGGACTAAAGGAGCATGGTGCGTTGACCAAATTCACAAATCCACTCCCTCCCTCCTTTCGCATGAACCCTAGCACCGGCGACATTGAAATCCCCTCTCCAACCAGAATGATCTGTTCGGGCAATTGACTTCCGGCGCCAAGTTGATGCGCCTACTCGCTGGTACCGAGCTCTAATACCGAATGTCATTCCAGTTGTTGCAACGATCTAGCCCACCTCTACCGCCGACGAGCTGAGCAGCGCGAAGGATGGCAGATCCTATTGCCGAGGAAGAAGTACTTCTGGCTAATTACGGGTGAGCTACTCTTCTCTTTGCTATTCACACTATCTATAACTGCTAGCTGGCTATTGGCATTACAAATATAGATCGAACATAGAATTGTTTGCTAGCACGACACTGACAAACAATTCTTATCTTTTGTCCCCAATTTCCTGTCAATTAGGATCTCCGCTGAACCCAAATACACAGTTATGGTCACCCTCTGCAG
Organism: Avena eriantha; assembly: GCA_910589775.1. Classification (NCBI taxonomy): domain Eukaryota; kingdom Viridiplantae; phylum Streptophyta; class Magnoliopsida; order Poales; family Poaceae; genus Avena; species Avena eriantha. The sequence continues at coordinate 273,501,500 of OU342742.1, forward strand.
CTACCACATTAAATTAGCATATGCGAAGAGCAAGTGGAATCGAGCTAGTGGTCTAAAGATGGAAGTAGCACTTGTGCAGTTATGCAGTATCCCTGGTATGGTTGCTGCTATGCGTGAACTTGCTGAAATGGGGTCGGAGCAGACTGCACGGTTCAGCTTCATTGATGAAAGAGGCATGGTTCCTATAGCGCGTGACAGTCAGCTAATTTGGTTGATGAAACAGTCTGCTGGGCTTCGCGTGGTTATGCTGATTTGTAACATATTGGATCTGGAAGCTCCTGCTACTAGGAGTCGCTCAGCTATTATTGGACAGGTTGGTCTAACTCGAACCCCTACTGTTGTTGAGCAAAATGTGGTTCCTCGTCCGCGACATGCTTTTGACCTCCTCGTAGTAGTCCCCATATTCCCATTGTGGAAAACTCTGCTCTGGAATCTGCTGGTATTGGTCGTCCCCGTGGTGTTGTTGCTTTTGATGCTGCTGACCCAATCCATGCCGCTGTTGAGCAAACTAAGGCTTCCAAAGGCTGCCCTGCTGTTGTTGCCAAGACCGTTGCCTTATGTGCTCCTCCTCCTTGAAACGGTGCTCAAGTTGTGCGAACTCGTGCTCTGGAATCTGTTGGTACTGGTCATCCCTGTGTTGTTGTTGATATGGCCGCTGTTAACCCAATCCCTGCTGCTGTTGAGCAAACTAAGGCTTCCGGAGGCTGCCCCACTGTTGTTGCCAAGAGTGCTGCCTTGTGTCCTCCTCGAACCCGTGCTCAGGTTCAACGAGCTGTTGGTCTAGAGCTAGCTCATGGTTTGGACTCTGCTAGCACTCGAAACACTGCTGCTGTGGGAACTGCTCCTGATCGTCGATGTGGCATGGCAGCAACTGATCCTATTCTGGCTGTCATTAGCCAGGGCCCTGCCTGTCCACCATGTATTATAGCTCCCGCAGCTAAGGTCCCTCGCCTTTCTCCTGCTCATGGTACTTCCACCGAGGTTGATCCAGCTAACGATGACACTGGTGATGACAACGGTGGCATTGTGGCTAGGTTTGATGGTGCTACTCCACCTCTCGTACCTCTCGGGGGTTTCTATCCTGCAGAACCTGATGAAGGCAAAGTAATCGTTGGTATCGGTGTCGCGGATTATACTACAAAATTAGATGATGGCACAACAAAATTCTATGACGAGTTTGATGTAATCCTTGGTAGATACGATCCTGAAGTGGTAGAGTTATCTCACTTGATGGCATCGTTACATGTGAAGGTGCTATGGGGGTCCTCCTAGGTAGCACATTTGGTATATTTTGGTAACAGGAGCAAAAAGGCTATAGAAGTGAAAGATACTAGGGATTTAGTCGTACCATTTACAAGGGAACATTATAGAGGTGAAGTGTACTTCCACTTGATAGTGCAAATGGTCGGAGATGAATTCAATTTCGACAATAGAGATGATAGACTTGTAGAAGGCATGCATGGCCTGATCCATGGCATCACTGGGGCTGGTGCGACTGAGTGTAGCTTCGAACAGAGAAGATTCTTACAAAGGAGCGTCATAAAGAGGAGCAGGAAGAGCATCCCCAGAAAGGGCACCCCGAAGAAGAACATCAACAAGGAGACCATGCCAGAGAAGACGACGCCCAAGAGTTGCACGAAAAAAGGCACCACGCCGCAGAGTACACCCCTGAGATTCAGTCAAAATGCCACACCGAACGGTAGCAGCAAAAACACTAAGACGGCTAACACGATGGTGAAAACTCCGAGGAGTGGTAGAAAAAATGCGAAGATAGCCAGCACGGAGGCTACCACACCCAGTGGGAGCAGAAAAAATGCTAGTTTGGAGCGAAACATGCCGCTAAGGTCAAGCAATAATGCCAACACGAAAGAGAACACACCCAATAGTAGTAGCAAAAGGGCTAATTTGGGGCGGAACATGCCGCTGAGGTCAGGCAATAATGCCAGCATGAAGGAGAATACGCCAAATAGTAGCAGTAAGAGGGCTAATTCGAAGAAGAACACACCGTAGAGGTCAGGAAATAATGCCAGCACCCCGCAGCCAACACCTGTGAGGGGAGGCAGGAAGGAGATCACACCCAAGAGGGGTAGCAAAAAGCCTAGTTCGATGGGGAATAGAGCACAGATGTCGAGCCCTACTGATACCATCAGAAAATATTACATCATGAAGGAGGATGTACACAAGAAGAGCAAGAGGGTTATGTATAGTCAAGATGAAATTGATTCTGACTGCTATTTCTACTGAAGTACCTGGGATGCGTGCAAACGTAAGACCACCCTATGTGGTTGCAGAAGAACCAACCGAGTGTCTTGGAGAAAACAGAGTTGCCGGTGAGGTAGATTGGGGCAATGTTCCGGTCCATCTGGGTAGAGATGATGTTGCAGCCCCACCCATGGGAGTCAATATGATGTGTGCAGTACTAGGCATTAGAGAGGATGGCCAGGATTCTAAATTAGATGAAGAAGAAGGCACTGTAGAGGATCAAGAATCTAGTGATGCTGAAATAGACGAGGAATATAACGATGAGGCTGGTATTCCAGTCGATGATTTGGGTGTTGAAGTAGAAGAAATGAACCATGACCACGAGTATCCTATAATTTCGGTTGGCACCGAGTTCCGGAGCATGCATGAGTTCAGGATGTCATTGCGGCATTTTTGTATCAAGGGGGAGTTCGATGTTTATCGACTGAAGAACACCACCCCGAGGTATGAGGCCGTTTGCAAGTTAACGTGGATGAACGGACTGGCCGAGATACATTGCCCATGGAGGATCACAGCAAGAGCCTTACCTGCATCGAAGCCAATTATGGTACTGGGGCAATGAATGGAGCAAACCATTAGAACTTTCTCTCTTTTCACTCTATAACTACAGTTGATGTGCGATATCTTTCTAGCAACTAGTCAAGTCTGCTTATCTTTTAAATGAATCTGTGTTGCATGTGAACAAAATGGGCCCTCCACACATGTGTCCGACAGGCATCAAACTAAAATCCTCAATGGCCGATACGGAGTGGGTGGCTATACAAGATGTGTCCATACTAAAGGATAACCCTAAGGAGACCGCGAAGAATATTTAGACTAGCCTTGGTTCTAAATAGAACATTGTCCTACCATATTACACGGTTTGGAAAGGTAAAGAGAAAGCTCTAGGGGTCTTACACGAGGATTGGACCAATAGCTTCAGGATGTTGTACAACTTCAAGGAGGAGGTACAAGCTAGGTGTCCGGGTAGTGTTGTGGAGATTGACACCGAATCAGTATGTGGTAAAATATATTTCAAAAGATTTTTCACGGCGCTTAAACCTTGCATCCAGGGATTCAAGGATGGCTGTAGGCCATATCTGAGTGTAGACATCACTGTCCTAACTGGCAAATGGAAAGGCTGCCTACCATCTGCCACAACACTTGATGGTCACAACTGGATGTTCCTAGTGGCATTCAGGCTGTTTGAAACAAAAACGGAGGAAAACTAGGTCTGGTTTATGAGGCAGCTTAGGAGATCAATAGGCAACATGGATCCATTGGCTATATCCACGGATGCATGCAAAGGGCTGACGAATGCAGTGAAGGAGGTGTTCCCGTGAGCTGAATGTAGAGAATGCCATGCCCATATGATGCTCAACTTGTACTCACACTACGCAGGGAGCGTATTTTGTTACATGTTTCCTGCTGCTATAGCTTACAAACCTAGTAGCAGCGAATATTTCATGAGCAAGATTTTTGCGGAAGCCCCTGAACTTCCAGAGTACTTAGCCATCCATCATTCGTAGCTATGGAAGAGGAGTCAATTTAACCCTGACATCAAAGTTGATTATATAAACAACAACCTTGCAGAATGCCTGAATAACTGGGTGAAGGACATAAAAGTGTGTCCTGTTCATATCTTGATGGATAGCATATGTGGTATGATCATGAAGTTGTTAAATATAAGGAGAGAGAACGATAGGAGACTTAGAGGACATATACTAACCCCAGTTGTGTAGCAACTGCATAAGAGAAGCCGAGGACTTGCTCATCTTAAGGTTCTCACGTCAACCAGCAATAGCTGTGAGTTGGTCGATATGTCCAAGAGTGGAAAAAGGGATGTTTTGAACATCCAGCTACGAGAATGCACCTGCTTAGAGTGGCAGCATACCGGGAAACCTTGCAACCACGCCTTGGCCTTCTTGGATCAGTATTTGTCAAACTACTTCTCTATGGAAAAGTTCAGAGCTGCGCACGTTGGATCCGTCGAGCCATGTATAGATCCATCTCAGTGGCCTCAAGTCCAACTGACTTTCGAGCTTTGCCAGCCAGTTACAAAAAGGGGCAGAGAAAGACCTCAGGTGAATAGGTTTAAGAATTTTCTTGAGAAGAAGGGTTCGACTTTCTGTGGTACCAAGAAGGGCAACAACAGATGCAAGACCTGCCATCTTATAGGCCGTAGAGCAGCAGGCTGTCCCCTTAATGCTCCCAAACCTAGGTATGAGATGGTACATTCAGAAAAAATTGTTTATAGTCTGTAGATATAAGGTAGTAATCCATGTATTGTTTTTTTTACAGGAGGCACCAGGACAGAAACAAGACAGCCGACCTAGTGATTTTGCTGTTGGAAGAAAACCAAAACGAGTGGAGTGGTGATGCTGGACAAGATTCTGGTGCTGATTAGCCTGACTTCCCTCGACCCGGAGATGCAGGGTATGTGAAGGTAAGGAAATTGGCACCCAGGGAGAGGAAGATGGCAGGAGATAAAGAAGTCAGTGGACGTGAAGGCAAGAGAAAGAAAGTAGGCACCCAAGCGGAGAAAGAAGGCTAGAAGTGTAGAGGCCTAATGATGTATTGAACTTGAACCTATATATGTAGTTCGCTTAAACTCTGGAGCTGTGTGCATGGAACTTGTCGGGCGAAAAAATCTGCCTCCTGTACTCACAGTAAAATGTATCGCGACTTGAGGATTGGATATGGCCGAGGCCACTAGTTGAATCTGAAATTGTGACTGTGCCACTACTATCTGAACAATCACACAACTGGGACTGTGATAGCTGAGCGGTTAAGGGGTCTCCAAAATCGATGGGTGCTAGTGGCACAAACATGAATTATTTATAGGCACTTAATAAATCCCTGCAATTAGCATTACACTTATGATAAAGTTCTGAGCTGAAAAACAAGTTCTATGCTGGCTTCTACACTCCATGAAGCAGTAACTTATTTCAGCTGTTGGCCAACGACATGGCAACATAAACTGCAAAGGCAACATATAATGCCTAGATAATGAGGAAATTTTTTCCACTATCTGGCCTAATCTTGAGACCATCTGTCTCACCACCTCCCTACTCCTGCCTCCCCTGCACCTAGCGAAGCTCCCGGATCTCTCGCTCCAACACACGAATCTCCTCTTTCTTGTCCCACACAGCATCACGCAGATCCTGAAGCTCTTTGAGAAAACCTGTCAGTGGCTTTTCGATCCACACAAACTTGTCACAACCAGTTCCCCTCCCTTCATGCGAAGTAGATCGAAGGAAAATAAAAATAATTACATTACGCATTCCAGATCCGAGTTACCATTGAACTTACAGTAGGAACTTACCGCTCTAATGCTGAAGTTGCTGAATTTTCCCGTAGTATTTTCGTCGGTCCATGAAATCTATCTCGGCATCTTCTCACCGCACAAACACATCATATCGGTGTAGTAATCGTAGGGAGCCCTCTGTTACCTGATGGGGGCACCCCGCCTGACGGTGTTGAGCCGACCCTGATTCCGCCCGAGACGAACTGCATGAGGTGCGAGCCATGAGCGAGGGGAGCGAGGGTAGAGGAAAGAGGAGCATTTGGATGTCAAGGTAGTGGCGCGGTGAAGCGTGATTTATCCCCACTTAATAACTCGGGCAGAATCCTACCGTCCACATTTGGCTGACAGGTGGGGGACCTAGCGTGCGGACATGTGAACGAAACCTCGCGCCTTCGTGGTTCAAAGGCCCTCTCGTGCACATTGGACGAAAAATTTTGGCAGCTTGCCCGCGTACATATCACTAGGAGGCCTTGCTCAGGAACCAGACACGCCTGGCCCACACTCTTACTCCCTCCTAGGAACTTGTCATGGCTCGCGCCGTTAAATCCATCCGCTCCACTGCTTCTAGTAGGGCTCGCCACGGTAGATCCACCCCAAGATCCTACTGTCGCAGTATCAAAGGGCCATGATTTCTTGAGTGGAGCGACGACGCTACGTCTCCGAGCTCGGCGCCTCCTACCTGTAGAAGGACTGATGCGGCGTCGATCTTGAGCAGGAGCCGCCAGGTGCGACGGGGCTCGGTCCACACCAACCCCGTCACCTTTGTCATTGTCGATACCGATGTGGAGGACGACGTGGACGAAGCTGTGCAGAATGCCATTGTTGCCTCCTTATTGAAGGGCAAGCCACGGGTGGGAGTGGATGTCGCTAGGAAGGGCACCGCGGTGTCACCAATCGAGGTGGACTCCGACGACAACGCTGTGATGTGGGTTTAGATGTTGTTTAGGATGGTTGCAATTTCGGTTGTGTTTAGTGCGAGTACAATTATTGTAATGAGTTTGTCGAGCTATATTGAGAAATATGTGCAATAGCAGCGTGTGAGTGCTTCCACTTTAGAAATTATGTTTGTGACATTTGCATGTTGCATTATCAACGTAGATTACATGTAAACAATCCAACAAAAATCAGATTACAACCATCAGGCGGGAGTGGCAGGATGGAAGAGAAGTGGGGATAGTGGCTTCGAGGGAAAGGAAGAGAAGTAAGGGGGCATGACACTGGCAGGTGGGCCCACAGAACAGGTGACATTGACATGCCCGAGCGGGAGCACGCGGTATTGCCAGTCTATCCAGGGCAAGCGGACTTTGCAACATGACCAATAACTCGTCGAATTATTAAGGATTACTAAAAAAACTACAACTGGGTACATTCGCACAACACGTGTGCTCTACGTACCTGAGAAGCATCGCTTAAGTCTAAGAGTAACAACAGCATAAGTACTACATTTCCCTGTCGGTCTTCTCGATACAAATGTAGAAATTCATCTACCTGTTCGGTCCAGCACTAACAAGGTACTGAGATGGCACACATAGGATCGACCTTAGGTCCGCATACTCCACCTTCCGCGGCGTCGAGAAGCTCGGTGGCTCGGCTAGCACAAGAATGCTATCAGATGATGGCGGCTGGGTGTTCGCCCACATGCACATCGTGTATAGGGGCCAGGCGCACGAGACCGACCTGACGCATACCGCACACACGAAGGTAGGCTCAGCTCTGGTTCTCGGAAAACCGACAGTGATGGCCAGGACGAAAACAGAGTCGTCCTCCCTGTAAAATTAGCCGGTGGCGTGTCGAATCAGTGAACGGAACCTACTCTTGGAGAAGTTGGGCTTGCCCGTACGAGATCCTAAGCACTTCGCTCAAATGCTCCTCTGTAAGGTGGACGACGAGCTCTGCTGGCGGGCTGGTGTAGTTGCATCCCGTCTACTTGCAGGAGCACGCGCCGTGCAGGCACACGAGCTTGTGGAGCGGGAGCTTGTGGTAGGAGTAGCGGTGAAAGCATCCTGGGTGGGAGCACATGAGCGGGAACATCGCTGCAAAGTTGCACGTAAGGATCTCCAGATTCTTGGGCTGTTGCATCTGCCACATCTGAAGTTCGTCGAGAAATCGGATAGAAGATCAGCAGTTAGATCGGCAAATAGCAGGAATATGTAATATAAATTCAAAATCTTGTAAAATGATTTCTTAGTGGATGTAATATAAATTCAAAATCAAGGTAGCGACCCGAGAATCAGTGGATGTCGTCCGGGAATGGCGCACGAAAGCCAGTGGTGTCAGCCAAGCACGGTGACATGTGGTGCATGAGGGGGTTGTGGAGTATACGTGCTCACTCACGAGATCTATGATATTACTAGTAGGCTATAGGGTAGTGCAAATAATAGTAATATAAGTGAAAATGTAAGCGCAACCAATCATGTCGTGGAATAGCCTACTCGCGAATCGCTCTTATGAAGAACCATCTTATTCGTCCACGCGCCCCAATCGAACGGTCTGCAACAATCGGATCAGACAACTAGTTCTTCAGGGGGAGGGCTTCTAGAAGACGCGATATTATGTGGTCTAGTAGAGCCATATGGTTTATGAAAAGAACACACATGCAATGTCTCTGGTGGATCCATATGTGGTTTAGGAAAAGAACGCACATGCAGTGAACTCTAGTGCTGGTTTAGGATAAGAACACACATGCAATGACTCTAGTGGATCCATATGTGGTTCATGAAAAGAACACACATGCAATGAATCTAGTGGATCCATATGTGGTTCATGAAAAGAACACACATGCAATGACTCTAGTTGATCCATATGTGGTTTGTGAAAATAACACACATGTAATGACGCTAGTGGGTCCATATGTGGATTGTGAAAAGAACACACATGCAACGACTCTAGCTGTGGTTTATGAAAAGAACACACATGCAATGAATTTGTTGGATCGATATGTGGTTTAGGAAAAGAACACAGATACAGTGAACTCTAGTGTTAGTTAAGGATAAGAACACACGTGCAATGATACTTCTAGATTCTAGCTATGGTTCATGAAAAGAACACACATGCAATGACTCTAGTTGATCCATCCGTGGTTTGTGAAAAGAACACACATGCAATGACTCTAGTGGATCCATGTGGTTTATGAAAAGAACAGACATACAATGACTCTAGTTGTGGTTTAGGAAAATAACACACATGCAATGACTCTAGTGCTGGTTTCGGATAAAAACACACATGCAATGACTCTAGTGCTAGTTTAGGACAAGAACACACATGCAATGACACTGGTGGACTCTAGATGTGGTTTATGAAAAGAACACACATGCAATGGCACTAGTGGATCCATGTGGTTTTTGAAAAGAACACACATGCAATGACTCTGGTGGATCCATATGTGGTTCATGAAAAGAACACACATGCAATGACTCTAGTGGATCCATATGTGGTTTGTGAAAAGAACAGACATGCAATGACTCTAGTGGATCCATGTGGTTTATGAAAAGAAAAGACATACATGGACCATAGCAGTGGTTTATGAAAAGATCACACATGCAATGGCACTGGTGGATCCATGTGGTTTTTAAAAAGAACACACATGCAATGACTATGGTGGATCCATATGTGGTTCATGAAAAGAACACACATGCAATGACTCTAGTGGATCCATATGTGGTTTGTGAAAACAACAGACATGCAATGACTCTAGTGGATCCATGTGGTTTATGAAAAGAAAAGACATACATGGACCAGAGCTGTGGTGTATGAAAAGATAACACATGCAATGGCACTGGTGGATCCATGTGGTTTTTAAAAAGAACACACATGCAATGACTATGGTGGATCCATATGTGGTTCATGAAAAGAACACACATGCAATGACTAGCGGATCCATATGTGGTTTGTGAAAAGAACACGCATGCAATGACTCTAGTGGATCCATGCGGTTGATGAAAAGAACAGACATGCAATGACTCTGGTGGATCCAGATGGTTTGTGAAAAGAACACACATGCAATGACTCTGGTGGATCCATGTGGTTTATGAAAAGAACACACATGCAATGACTCTGGTGGATCCATATGTGGTTCATGAAAAGAACACACATGCAATGACTCT